>PYHX02000467.1:65773209-65988825 GCA_004302925.2 Cochliomyia hominivorax
TTTAAATCGGCTCAGAAATTGATTCTAAGTTGAACGGTTCTAATATTCATATGGGATTAGCGCGTTCTAAAAAGGATTTTTCCTGTGGATGTTATTAGGGAATTAGAAGAAGTTATTACCGACCCTTATAAAATTTTAAACATCGACTTTATATTTGTCTTGATTTCACTAATTCTTATTACAATTCCACGTACACATAAAGTGATTTTTGGAAGAGGGGTTGTATGGGACCTATGAAAATAAACTAAAACAAAAAAATTAAAACTAATTTGTGCCACATTTCATTACAGTCTCTTTATATTTAGGCCTTTCAGGACCATAAATATTTATTCCGGAAAAAAACATTTAAATTAGGTGTAATAATGAACCAATCATCACCAATAGGCATCATCCATGAGTTAAAATAATGACACATGCCAAATTTTATTATGATATCTTCAAAACTGCGGTCTGCAGACGGACAGACTTCGTTAATCGACTAAGAAAGTGATCCAGGGACGAACGGTATACTTAGGAGCGGTGGTAGCACAATTTGTTCTGTTATTATAATTTTTGCACAAACGCATATTACCCCGACCACCTATGGTGGTGTAGGGTATAATAATGTTAATATAATTTTTCTCTTGATCTAATGGTACTAATCATTTAGGCAACCATAATTTAATCACTCAAGTATATTTTTGCCCATACCTCGGTTGAGTTTCTTGTTAAATAAACGTAATTGTATGTATGTGTATGTATGTATGTATGTATGTATGTATGTATGTATGTATGTATGTATGTATGTATGTATGTATGTATGTATGTATGTATTTTAACACAATATATGATTTTGTATTTAATAGCTATTTATTTGACCCTTCCCAGATACTATATACGACATGGGATTAAAGTCAAATACATAAGTTAATACTAATGTATATATATGTGTGTAAGTTTGTTTTAGTATTTGTATATCCTTCCGTCCGTCTTTTCATCTTCATTTATCTGTCTGTCTGTTTGTCTGACATAAGGTTTAAGTATTATAAGTATGTGTTTACTTTTTAGGCTAAAACTAATCTTATTGTCGTAATGGTTTGTTTAAGATAAGTCTTATTTTTTCGGCATTCAGGTTTGGTTAGTCATCAAAATGTCATCATTTTTATCTTTTAGTTTTATACATTATTTTCATTTTTTTTGGTGCTCTATTCTTTGAAATATTTTAACTACACACATACATATAGACATTCGTATTTATACTTCATTTTTAGTTTGTATTAGTGTGAATGATGTTAAAGAATGTCTATATGGCATTTTATCTATTTTTATTATTCTCTCAGTTGATTATGACATTTCGTTTTTTGAGATATAGTCCATTTTTGTTTAAGTGGTTATTCCAGGGGGATTTTTCTATTTATTTTAATAACGATATTATTTGGATTACTGCTTAGAAATGTGATTTTTATCATAAGATTTCTGGGAAGTTTTGGTTAACATTTTATAGAATGAGTAAGAATGCTATATTCGGCTATACCGAACTTTCAATACCCTCCACAACAAATGCGTTTGAAATAAATACATTTAAAATACACATTAACAAACAAGTTTTTAAATGTAATAAAGGGACACTAAATGAGTCATAAAGTGATTTATATTTTTGGCCAAAGTTTTTTTCGATAATTATTTGATTGGTAATGGAATATATAAAACTTAATATTATGGTAAAATTTCATTATAATTTGTCAATTTATAACTGGCAATTTTATGAAAATTCTTCCATTGAACTTTGCTGTTGCCTCAGATATCGGTCTATATCAATTAACGTAATGAACAAATTTTGCTGGTTTTGAACAGACAGACATACAGACTGATAAACAGACGGACGTAGCTTAATTGACTCAGATTTTGATATGATGCTAGAATATATATAAACATTATGTGTGCTGAGATGAATTTTTCTTAGCTCTTCACACGGTATGACAAAGTTAATATTTCCTCTTCACCACTTTTGTTGGTGGAGAGTAAAAAAATGAAATACATTTGATGGTACATTCAATTTTATTTTATCACAATGATATAAATATGTAACTAAAAGTAAAGTGAAAAAGTAATTACGATTTCATTTTTTACGATATCGGAAAAACTATTAGAGAGTTAAGAAATTAAATTAAATTAAATCAAATTAAATTGTCATTCTTTTTGGGAGCCTAGAAATTCTTGCATTCTGTTGTGATGTATCTAAAAGTGCCTACAAATACTACACACTCTCTTTTTCTGTTACAAATATTAGACTTTCTCTTCTTCTGTTTGCAAACAGGTAATGTTTAGGAAATAAAAAATCTTTCCACAGTAGTAAATTGAAAGAAAATCGGAATCGATGTGGAATAATTGAGAAGACATTATTATATTTTTTAGCTCTTTGTTCTCATATAATTTGATAAGTGTATGATCATGTTTTTTATACCCTTCACCACTATTAACCATATTATTCTGTTTTTAATAGCGGACAGGAATCAACTAAGACAAGTGGAGAGATATCGGGTTCTTGTTGACTAGTACCTAAATATTTTATTGTAAATTGCTACAATAATTTTAAATGATTAACAAAATATTAAAAATCTTAAATTAGAGGTTTCCTTTTTAATGAAATATATGTATGTTAAAAATTTTTCGATCTCACTCCTTAGTCATCGGAATCAGAAGAAATTATTTCATCAAAGGCAGTTATATTATTCGATTACCTATATATTTTTTATTTGCTATTTTCTTATTGGCCCATAAATTATTCTTCTAGATTCCAATAATGGATCTAAATATAAAATTGAATATCAAAACTTACCAGTTCTATAAAATTCAAGTTTTTTATTATTAAATTACTTGTAGAAAATATTTGTTATTATTTTGTTTTAATGATTTAAAAAGAGTTCAAATTTTCTCTTTCACGATTTTTTAATTCGTTGTCAATTCATAGCATTCACTTATGGTACTTCGGATTATTCCCATTAAAGATGATTCTGATTTTAGATGAAGACTTTGAAAGAGTTTTGTCTTTACATAAAAAGAGTGCCTAAAAGAGGGAAAGAATCCAAAATACCAGAAATGAATACTAGAAATTGACAATCGTGAAAGAGAAAATTTGAACTCTTTTTAAATCATTAACAATTATATATAATTTGTTTCTGTCGGAATTAAGGTGGCGACGATATAAATAAAAACAAAAAAGGTTGTATTTTGAGGCGTGACTAAAACACAATTTTTGTACATCCGAAAATAGCATCGACTATTCTTTCATTTTAGAGCGTGACATAACATTTTTTTCACCAATAATCATATTTTAAAATGATGTAGTAAATAAAACAAGATAAATATAAGAAAACACCGATATACGAAATTTTACGAAGGTCGGTCATAAATTTTTAACGTTTCCATATAATCCCAGAAAAAATCAGAAGTTCTAAATGCATACATAATTATGAAACTAGTGTTTGGTATCGGAATAATGTTCCGCACAATTAAGCATAATTTGTACCAGGATTGTAAATTTATGTTTCGTAACTAAAATTAAATAGCAACATTGTGGTGTAGGGTATTTCATACTCGAATCTGACCTACCATAACATTCTCACTTGTTACACCCTCCATCACCACAAGTGGTGATGAAGGCCTATTAACTTTGTCATTCCGTGTCTAATACCAAGAAGTAATTATCTTCGCATAAAAACTCATAAAAATTTGGAATATAATTCAAAAAGTCTTAAAAATGAACTAAATTTGGCAGAATCCATTTTCTGACCATTTTGAATATATGTTATTAATTTGAGCGATTTAGGACCATATTTTGAAATAGCTCTCATATATGCCCCCTTTATGGTAAATGGGTTTGAGCTTATAAAACTTTTAAATAAACCGCAATTCTACGGAATTTTGCCACAATTATTTTAATAATTTTTGTTGACTTTAGTTCCCATATAAGGCACCGTACCGGAAAAGGGTTCGGAGGTTATAAAATTAGTCAATAATAACCTATTGTATTATAATATGTATTTTTCTAACTAGATTTAATATGTCTTGCAATCACGGATTTTAGTGATCCATATTTTGCCATATTCGCGATCCCGTAATAAACTTTAAACTTAGAAGACATTCAAACATGAAACAATTCTATTGAAAATCGATACAATTATTGCTCTATCTATTTTATTTTATATGTTACTTATTTGACAAATATCGGGCCACGTTTTGCTTTAGTTCCCATTTAAGGCACTTTCTAAGAAAATGGTTCTAAATTTGATCCAATTTTATTGAAATTTTATTAAAATTATAATCCCACTACCTGGTATATTGTTTAAGGCTTGAAAGGTTTTTTTAATAAAGACCGATTCTATCAAAATTCAGACATATATCTAAATGTTTTCAATATATGTAACTAATTTTATGGATATTGCATTATCTTCAACTCATGCTAATTTCTGGAGAGTATTGAAGATTCGACAGAGACGATTTTAGCATTATCACTTTTTTATTTTACAATTTACATAACAAATAAATAACACTTTTTTGACAATAAAAAAGTTTAATAAGTTATTGAAAAATTACACATATTTAAGTTGAATACATGTATGTATATGTATACATACATATATGTATTTTCTTGTTTTTTTTTCATCTGTAAGAATCTTATTCTAATTGTCATAATTATTTATCAAACAATAAATTCTTTTGTTCCAATCGCAAAGTGTTTGAATCCAACAAAATCATTGGTTACACTTCCAGATGCAATTATTTTCATTTTTTCATAAAACATTCAATTGATGTACAAAAGGAAAAATAAGGAATTATTTATTACATTTTAATTGTAGTTTTCTTTTATTTCATTGTTTTATTATATTTACAATTTACATGTACAATTATGTTCAGATATAACAAATACAAATACAATAAATATATAAAATTTATGGAATTTTTATTGTTAATAACAATAGTTTCAATAGGATTGTTGTTAAAGATATTTTTGTTGTATAAATATGTGAATGTTTGTTTTTATTTTACATGAAGTTGTTTACATATACAAGATTCTCAATTATATAAATATATGTTGAATTGATAAAATAGTGTGGATTTATTGTACCCTATAAACGTTATGTATTGATGTATGATGCTGTTACCAATCGATATTGTAAGTTTTTGCTTTGTATTTGTAATGCAATGGAAGAATTACTTTCTACTTACAACACGCAGTGTTTCAAATAAAACATGAAACGGGAATTTTATTGAGATTTCACGTAGTAAGAGTAGAAGTGTAGGCAATTTTGGAATTATATATTTCGATTATTATTTGTGACACCTGAAAAGGTAAAATTAGACAAATTATAAGCAGTGTATCGGAAATTATGTATGCTTTTCAAAAATCGAAGAGCTGAGATTTGTATTATCATAAATTTTACAACAAATCAGGCTTTGGAGAAGACATAAACTTTAAAAAAAATCGATTTGAGAAATGACATTACAGTATTGTGGAAAAATAGGTTGAATTTGAGAAACTCTGGTTCTCCAAAAATTTAAATTTTTAAAACTTTTGACATCACACTAAAGCCTATAAAGTACTTATTCAGAAGAGTATAAATACGGCGTTTGTCACTTAAGAAAAGTTTTTTTTTATAACTTCAAAAAAGTGTTACTAATTTTTTGGCAAAAATCGTAATTTTTTGAAAATTTGAATTTTATTGTTTATAACTTTTATTTCTATGAAGATATAATAAAAATTTTGTCTTTATAAAATTTTGTCATTCGTTCTTAAAATATATTTAAAGCTAAACATCTCCTTAATTATATGAGTGGCCCACCAGTGTTACCGTTGGTGCGACTTTAGTCGCAAATTGCGACTTTTTCAACTGTTTGTGACTTTTTATTTATTTTTTTTTAATTACCATCTTTTGTCTCTTTTTATAATTTGGAATTTCTTCATAAAATTGCACGAAATTTCATTAATTTAGCTTAAAAACATATCAAAAATTTTAAATAAATTATGAATTAAAAGAATTAAAATTAAAAAATTAAATAAACGATACTTCTGCGAAATCAAAATGGAAATTGAAATAGTGATAAATTTTAGAAAAACCTAATTGTTAGTTAATATTCCAGATTATTTCCACATTAAGCGGGAAGGAATGCAAATTTATAATATAAAACTATTAAAAAAATATTAGTTTTTGATAAATTCAACCTATGGCTACTTTTGTTCCGCAAATCATCTATTAGATGCGACTTTATTTTTCAAAAGACCCTTTCTGAACGCTGTGGCCCACCCATACGAAAAAGTTTTTTATATTCTTTACTAGCAGAACCTAATCATATAAAGTCTCTCAGATCGATTGATCCTTTTTAATATTTTTATGGACTGAGATCACCAACTGGGACCCTATGGACCAAATCCCGTTGGATCCACAAAATGCAAACCCAAGTCTTAATTTCGGCTACACTCTACCATCACTACGTGATATTTTATTAAAATCGGAATAGTCGTTCTGAAGTTACCGATTTATTTCCATTTCATTTTGCATTGAAAACACTGTGCAATTCCAAATGTTAATATATAGAGACAGATAGATACTATAAAATCTAAAAATTTGAATTTTGATTTGAATGAACTCCGATATAACTTCAGGAATATTGATAGACATAGTGTGATATCTGATGCAACCTCTAAGTTTAAGGCAAGAACTCTCGTAAGAGTGTCAATTAGAAATCGACAAATTAGAGTGAACATTTTCCGTAATATTAAGTTATATGTACATTATTATCAATTAAAAAAATGATCAAAATCGGTTCAGGAGAAAAAAAGTTATAGGCAAAAATTTAACTAATTTTATGACTTATTAAATATTCTTGTATAATATTTAAGAAAAACTTTTTTATAATGTGCACATTTATCAGTATATGTGTGAGTGCTTTTACACAAAACTTAACGTGTTTACTTCACACGTATTAAGTCGATGG
This sequence comes from Cochliomyia hominivorax, assembly GCA_004302925.2. Taxonomy (NCBI): domain Eukaryota; kingdom Metazoa; phylum Arthropoda; class Insecta; order Diptera; family Calliphoridae; genus Cochliomyia; species Cochliomyia hominivorax. Next base: position 65,780,185 of record PYHX02000467.1, read on the forward strand.
TATTGAAGATTTGGCATAGCCGAATATACTTATTTACTTTCAAAAGACTAAAAAAACAAAAAAAAAAATGGGCTGGTTCATATTTGAAGCTAAACAGCTCTGAGAGATAGTCTGTATGTATCAGAAAAGTGGCACGCTTTTATAAAGATCTACAAGATCTTTTTTTGCCAGAATTAATATTTCCTCAATAAATGAAGTTTTGGCAGATTTTTTAAAGTCAACATAATCGATGTGATTAACTTCGAAGATAAATGGGCGAATTATTTTTTCTTTCACTTTTTTATTGCTATTTGGATTAAGAAAATGATTATAAATTTTTAGAATAAAACTTTTTGTAAAATGTGATAAAATATTAAACTCTTCCGACTGGAATGACAAAAATTATTCGAAACTCCTACTTTGTATGGATCATATATTTTTAAAGACTTAATTTCAACACATTTTATTTTTGGTATTTATATACATTATTTTCTGAGTTCGGATATTCTATTAAGATTTGGATAATAGGAAATAATCGAAACAAATTTCATTAAGGTCAGAAAATTAATTCGACAGACGTACGAAGCTTTATGATGTCTTGGGTGATTGTTTTTTAGGGTATGACAGAATATAAATTGCAATTGAATATTTGTTTTAATACCATAAAGAAAAATAATTACCATTAGTTCCAAAAAAAAACATATTGTATCACTCCATATATTTTTAGTTCTCTATAATATCTAATATAATTGAAATTGGTTTTGAAGCTTATTCCAATATTGGTGGGTTTAAAGCTCCTTCAAAGGTTTCAGTTAAGAAACGATTTTGTTTCGATATATTCACAAATTAAGGTATAAACTGTAAAAATTAGCAGTAAATATGTACTTAAATTATTCTGTACTTAATTTATTCTGATTTTTCTGAATTTCGAGGTTTTCTTAGATCTAAAAGTTATAAAAATGGGTTTGTGATCAATGACTGAATCGTTTTTTTTTTTTAATAGATAAACACTGTTTTATATTTTTGGCATGCATTCGTTCCTCGGTTATAAGTTATCCTGTTTCTATTAGGCATATAGAATATTTTTGCGATGAAATCTAAAGAAAATATTAAATCAAATTTTATTAACTGAAACTTTAAATCAACAATTTCGTATTGGCCAGATTGCTGCAAGCTTTTGCAGGAAAATACATAATATTCAATTTTGTTATGTAGGTGATTGTAATAAATTTTACAAAAATAAAAATTTCTTAAATACAGATTTCTTTTGTCAAGACTCTTTTACTTACACAAAAAATTAACTTACAATTACATAAACGCCACAAACATGTGTACATTATAAAAAAAAACGGAAATTGATTTGCAGGGAATTCTCCTACATGGAAATAAAAAAGTATATGTTTATACAGAAATATATTTTTTATATCTAATGATGAAGTGACAGTTATAAATTATATATTGACAAAATTCATTCCCAAAAAAACTTCAGTTGAATTCGCTCCTGCTCCAAATATAAAATTTTAAAATACATATTTTATTTACTTTGTTCCAACTATAAACAAAATAATTTTTAAAAATAAATTAATTGAAGTTTTTTTACTAGTTTCTTAGAAACTAACTGTTGTATCTGTTGTTATTTTATATTTTATTATTATTAACTTAATTAAAAAATAACTAAACTAAAATATTAACTAAATATTTAAATTTTTTCAATAAATGATTTGCTTGAAACGATATATGCAATAACTAAATAATTTTCATTAAACTTGAATTATAATTGTAACAATAACACTGCCGTCACACAAAATACGTTTCGACTCATGAATCTAAATGAACTTTAATTAATGCCGAAAGAAATAATATGAATTCAGGGAATACAGTATTTATTTTGAAAGAAATATGATATTCCTCACAAATTTCAGACACTTTTCTACAAAATCAATCTAATATTTTTTTTTAAATTCGTAACGTATACTTGATATTTTTATATGCTGACATTTAACATAAAATTACGTATACGTTAATTTAATTTTATAAACTTTTTTATTAGGTTTATCAAATCGGTTCAATAGAAAAAATTTAAAGCCAATAATATAATTAATATTATGACTCATTAAGTGTTCCTAGAAATAAAAACATTTAAACATTGTATATGTTTGTGAGGGTGTGTGTAAGTATACTATGTTTATTCAGAACATAATATATTTGCATCACATGCTTTTCTTGTTATTAAATAAATTGTAATTTGATAAAGTACTCAAGCAGTCAAAGGCAGTTCAAAAGATCACAAATTGTGATTTTTGATTTGATGATCACCTGTAAGAATTGAGGAGAAGAAGGTAGAGATCAGCCAGAATTATAGAGCAGAAATGGTGGCAAATTTGATTATTGGGTTTAACTCTAGATACTATTGGAACAGGACAAAATTGCATAAGGTATAAGGGACCGGCAATAAGGACAGACAGTTCGAGTTGTAGTCATTGCTTAATAGAGCTACTGGGTTAAAGAGGTTAATTATAATTGTAAATGGTTGTAAATACTCCAAATAAATATAAATTTAAGTTGTGAATTGATAAATTTGATGTTTTAATTTAATGAAAGAGAGAGCAAGTAGAGTAATATGGTTGGAGAACTACGTTTGGGGGCTCAAGCGATATGAATTCTATGAGAGAATAAAAGTATTTACAAAAATACTTTGAGACTGATATGAGTTCAAATTGTTAGAAAAGTGTTGAAGGAAAGTCAAGGTATTTACTTAAAATGAAAAAACACAGCTAAGAGAAAGCGAGAGTGGTGATGATCCTGAAAGTATTCCATGAATTATATTGTGTGAGTGAAGTCACAAATCATAAGACAACTCAACGGGAAACACAGCAAGTGCCTGTATGAGTTTATTTGTGCTAACTGAGAACTACATATAAATAATATTTATTGAAATGTTCCTTTTTAATAAAAATAAACGAAATTTAGTGCAATTTTTAGAAAAAGTTCAAATAATAAAAAATTAGACAAAAGTTTCCATTTTGCTTTAAAAATCTATACTGGGTATACAATTTAAAAGTCTATAAAACATATGGTTTGCTTTAATGATGGATATGGTATTAGGGATGATACCCACCGCCCCGTGTTTCAAATGAGAATTATATGAAAATAAATCTGTAACTTCCGAACGAATAGTCCGGTTTCAAATGATAGAAGAAGTGTAGGCGAGTTTCAGTTTTGAGGACCTATAAATTTTACTTTTCCGTTTTTTTCAAATATTTATATTGATTAAGAACTAAAACTCAATTTTGCAAAATATCTTCATGTAATTAAAAGTTATAAAAATTTAAATCTTTTTTGATAAAAAATGAGTTACACTCATTTTTTAGGCATAAAAACTTACTTATACCGCATTTGTCCTTTTCTACACGTAGAGAAAAAAATATGTTTGCGGTAATCATAAACGAAAAGCAACATAATATTGTTATTAGATATTGTTACCGTAACTACAAATTTTGTTTGGCATTTTGATTTTGCATTAATAAATATATATAGACAAAAAAGTTTCCATTTCAGAAAGTACAATAGTCGCAGGCAGTTGAAGAACTTGCAGTTTGCGACTTAAGTCACACCAACGTTAGCACTGATTTTAACAACCATGTGAATATTTTTCAAATCATAGCGTATACTTAATATTTATATCTTAACATTTACTATAAATATTACACATACGTTCATATTATTTTTAGTATACAATAGTAACAAACGGTTATTTAATAATTCTGTAACTTTGAATTAAAGAACATTCCCATCTTTCATTCCAAGGCATCGCACATTAACAATTTTACACACTTATTTTAGAGATATAATTTTTTCTCTTAAAAAACAGAAAGCGTTAACGAGAACAACAATGAACTCATATATTTTTGCAACAAAAATTTTAGTGAATTAATTTGTTCTTCTCTTGGAAACATTCTCACTTACTCAATATTGGACAACTTTCTTAAATATAACATGAGTCATAATATTATTCATTATTATGGGCTATAATTTTTTTACTGAATCCATTTTGAGAGCTCGTCGAATGGTAACTTAACGACAAAATCTTATTCTAATTTGTCGATTTATTGTTGAAAGTCCTTTTCCTAAACCTACAGGTTGCTTCAGTACCGACTTTTTTCATTTTTACATAGAAAAAGAAAATTTTATTGATCTCTGGCAATAATTGTGTATGTGACGGTATCAACAAAAGAGAGATGGAAATAGATAAATTCACTCATATTTTGACTTTTAAATAGAAAATAATTTTATAAAAATTCGGCACATTTTTTAGATCCATATTTACTGTAGCTCTCATATTGGAATCCTTTTCTAAAACCAGGGTTTGGACCTATAGAACTCTTAGATATGAACCGAGTTTATTGAAATTCTCTCCTTAATATACAAAACTAATTTAATTTACATACATTTTAATTGAGAGTTCTTCTTGTAATTTGGATGAAAGAAGTGAATTTTAAAAAAAGTGTTAAAAGAAATTTGCCTCATTATATGGGGATCAATATCGACCTGAAATCTGAATAACTGTGGCAAATTCTTCTTCTTTGCATTCTCCTAAAAATAGTCCATTTAATATTAAGGTAAACATTATTTTTTAAACTTTTGTTTTGGATATGCAGTCTTAGGTTTTCGCCATATTCTGGAATGTCCATCACAGTGAAATATTTTATATTTATTTTTATAAGAGAAGAATATTTTTGTGGAAAACTACAATTTGTATGAAGTCATATTAGAAGTTTAACTTATTTCAACTTCAATACTCGACTTGACAAATTTGCTCAATTTTCCGCCCCAGACCCCTGAAAATCCGGCTCTTTTTGAAATATGTCAACAATTTCTACATCAAATTAGAAAATATTCACTAAATCCGAAATAATTATATTTAATTCAATTAATAATTTTATTTGTATTAACACAATAGAGTTCTTATAAAATATTTTCAACATTCAGTAAAAATTAAACTTAACAAACTTTTAAAATAAAAAACTACGTATTAAAGTTTTATGATTATAATGATCATAAAACTCCACATTAATTTCCATATTAAAATTTACTCACAGAAGCATCAAACTTTAAAAATTTTGTATTAAAAAATTAAAAATTGAAACCCATTAAATTTAAACTACACTTTTTTCAGACTTTTCCAAACGTTTGCAAACAAAATTTGAAAAACAAACTGCATATTTTTCTCTTATTTTTTCATTTTTGCAAGTCATAATTTGAATCCATATTAGATAAATATGGATATTCATGGATGAAAATGATATTTAGCATAAAAAAAAACTTTAACAACAAGATTCCATATACAACTTTACTCGTTACCGATACACTGATAAACACTTGTGTACACATGTGTGGGTGGGTATTTGCTTAGTATATGTATTTGTGTTTCTGTGTGTGTGTGTGTGTGTAGAGAAGAAATCTGAAACGAATGAATAAGCAAACATTAAAAAGATAGGCTTTTAAGGAAATCATGCAGAAAAATGCTAAAAAGCACAAATCGCATAAACACAATATCAAAAAATGTACTAACGTATAAAAACAACTGATACATGTAACATATATCGGTAAATAGAATGTAAACAAATTTTGAATAAAATTAGAAGAGATATGATAGGAAATGAAGAGAATTGCCTCAGTGAGATTCATAATTTATTAATTTAATAGAGAAAAACTATTTTTCTTAGCTTTCATTTGATGTACAGTTAATTGGAATTTAGTATATATCAACATATAAAAGTTATAAATAAAGTTATTTTCATACGCTCAACCACCAGTAGTAATGGCGGTTTATTAACTTTGTCATTCTGTATGTAACACCAAGCAGTAATCATTTCGAAATCTGAATCGATTTAGCTATGTCCGTCTGTCTGTCTGTCTGTTGGAAACATTCTCACGCCTAGAATATTAAGCCGAATTAGATGAAATTTAACCAGAGTATTTACAATTGTCCTAAGCCAAAAAAATTCCTGCCTGCCAGCTATATCGGTTACTTAACAAAAAAACTATATACCGTTAACTGAGACAACATCAAAATTCCGAAAAAGAACTTTTCTAATTTTTTCCAACAAAAAGTTACTAGAATTAAGCAAGAATTTAACTGTAACATACAGTTACATGTGCTTCATTATCGTACAAAAAGTCAGAAAAATGCAAAATTCTGATATACCCAATATCTGCGTTTAAGAGGCCGAAATTTTGTAAAAAATTTTTTGCAATTCGCCATATATATTTATTTTGAAGCAATAATAAACTCGAACAAACAAGATTGTGCTGGGGTCACTATTTGACCTTATGTCTTATAGCTAATTTGACATAATCAATTTTCCAAGACAGTTAGGTCTAGAAGATGAAGGTAAGGTGTTATTAATTTGACCACTATCGTCCCATATATTGCAATAGCTCCAATATAAGGCCCCCACTCGGAAAACGGGTTTTAGGTTATAAAACTCTTAAATAAACTCCACTTCAATTGAATTTCGGCAAAAAAAACTTATAAGACTTTTAAACATGAAACAAATCTTTTGAAAATTTGCACAATTATATGTCTATCTGTCTTAAATATGTGTTACTTATTTGACGAATATCAGGCTATATTTTTCGACATTCAATTTAAGGTCCCTTCAAAGAAAAGGGTTTGAAATTTGATCCAGTTTTATTAAAATTTGGTACAATTGTGTTTTTAAACTGTCATATATAAATCTGGTTTGACAATTATCGGCCTATACTTGGTTATTACTTTCTTATAATCCCACTTCCTAAAATACTTTTTGTACTTAAAACGATTTTAAATATGGACAAGTCCTATCGAAATTCATTTGTTTTCAATACACTTAACTATCACTATTTTTATTGATATTGCATCATCTTCATCTGATAGTAATTTCTGATACTATAAATGGTGGAGTATATTTAAGTTTCGGCACAGCCAAATATAACATACTTATTTGTTTCCATTTTCATTTTACTCGTAGTATACAAAACCATTGTATGTATGTGAGTTCAAATACATGTTTAAACATACTTAGCGTCATGATGGCGCAAATCTTTTTTTAAAATATTTAAATTTAAAAGAATTAAAAAAGAAGAAGAACATGATATATGAATACGATATTGTTAATTTAACTTATTTTTTTAATGTAAATATTATTCTAAAATAAAACGTCATGTTTAGCAAAATTGATTGGACAAAAATAATATCTTTTCACATCATTATCGTTTGGGTTAAAGGAAGGTGTGATGAGAAAATAATGATGTTATCGATTTTTAAAATTTATCTAAAGTAAACAATTTAATTGAAGATAATAATTTTACTTTAAAAATCTGTATTGAGTATACACATTAAAAGTTTATAAACCATACGGTTTGCTTTAATAATGGATATGGTATTAGGGATGATACCCAGCGCCCCGTGTTTCAAATGAGAATTATATGAAAATAAATCTGTAACTTCCGAACGAATAGTCCGGTTTCAAATGATAGAAGAAGTGTAGGCGAGTTTCAGTTTTGAGTTCGGACTTCGTGGACATAGCGGGTCGGTCCAAAAGGGTAGCGAATTGATTACCTCTGGTCATAATAATTATAAAGATTTTTAATTAACTGGATTCTACCGTTCTTTTTTTCAAATATTTATATTTAATTATGAAATTTTGCAAAATATCTTCATGTAATTAAAAGTTTCAATAGTTAATAGAGTTGCACTTATTTTTAAGGCATAAAAACTTACTTATACCGCATTTGTCCTTTACTACACGCAGAGAAAAAATATGTTTGCGGTAATCATAAACGAGAAGCAACAAAATATTGTTATTAGATATTGTAACCGTAACTAAAAATTTTGTTTGGCATTTTCACTTCGCATTAATAACTATAGTTATTGTTATCACCACTAAAAATATTGTTATTCCAATAAAAAATTGTTTTTGTAACAAAAAGTTTATTTATTTGCATGGTATTTGAATTGATAATATTAGTTATTGTTATGGTCACTAAAAATATTGCCGTTCCAAAAAAAAATATTATTAGTTCAATTAAAACTTTGTTTGCTCGCATTGTTTTGTTATTGAAAAGAAATATTTTGTATTATTTTCCATGTTAACACAAATTGTAAAAAAAAATATTTGTTCAAATTCGGTTGTCAGTAAAATGAAAATAATATTTGGTTCTAATGACAATAGTTGTTTCATAACGGGCTGTTCAGTAACAATAAAATTGTGATCAGTCAAACATATTTCCAAACATATTGTGACCACAATGATTTTTTAATTAATAAAAGTAATTTTATTACAGCATTGAAATTGTTATCAAAACAAAATGAACGCAACAATTAACATGTTGGTAATAAAAATAAAAATTTGCCGCCAATATATCAGTTTTTGCGACATATATAATGCGAAATGATGTCAAAACGCAAAGCTAGAATTTTAATTTTTATGTCTTCTTCAAAGCCTGATATGCACCAAAATTTTTAATTATAGAAATTCTTGCTCTCCGATATCAGTTGGAAAGATATAGAAAAAAATATTAAAAAGACATATTTTTGGGATTTTTTTTTGAAACAAAAAAGTAATGAATCGCTATATATGCAAAATAAAAAAGGTAGTGAAAAATAGGGAGAATAAGCTCTACAAATATAATTAACTTAAAGCTGTCATGTTTGTACCTTTTTCGAAAACCTTTCCATTAACGCTTTCATGGCGCTTTCTGTCACTTTGCTCGAGCAGGTAGTTCCTCTTAGTTCTACCACACTGTTTTGTGTTTTTTAATTTTTTTGACAGCTTTTGGATCCTTATCTTTTCTTCAACATTCCCTCGAGCATAATTAACATAAGTTTTTACCAAGAATGCGGCAAGAATATATATTTTTGGAAAATTTAACTGGTATAATTTCGGTGCTTAAACTTTACGTACCCGAGCTGCATTCCTACCTGGCGTGTTCGGAGCTCCTTTAAAGTAGGCTTCTCCCGATACTACTTAATAACATTGGAAACAGTTAGACGGCAGACCTTTAAATGTTTGACCAACTTTTTGCAGGATCAAGTTGGGTTTTATTGAAAATATTTGACAATTTCATGCACATCAATCACTTATAGTAATCAGATTAATAGTATAACATAATATATTGTAATTTTGACGTTTTTTTGAAAATAGGAAAACTATATGGTGTAATTAGCATATACGTTTTTGCATTAAATCAAAATTTGAATAAATTTAGCTTTGTACGTCTATCTGTCCACATCCACAATAATTAACTTTTAAACATGTCATAAATAATTATTATTATTCTACAACGAATTTGCCTATTTAAAAGCTATTTGATTATTTCAATAGAAAAATAAAGACCGACATCTGAGACAATTTACTAAATCTAAAAAACTTAAACATCGATTATGTCTAAATGCGCATTAAATTTGCATGAAATTTAACACGCAGATATTGTCTTTAGGCAAAAAGGATTTGACAACAGATAAAATTTTCCGAAATAACTTAATATTTTTATTTTTTATTATGCATAGTATTATATTACTAAACGTCAACAATCAATGAACGTATAAGTTATATTAGTAAATTATATTAAGTATACGCCTGCACTATAACTCAAACACTTTAGGTGAGATTCCTGCAATATTTAAACGTATTTCAGAACGTTAAACCAATTAAAATAATAAAATTTGGCGAAGTATTTGTGATTAAAAAACTAATAATAATATGAAATTATTAAAAAAGGTTTTGCAGGAAGATTTATAGGAACTCTTACAAAAACAGATATATAACAGATACCAATAATGGCATAATGTTGTAATTTAAGATTTTTTGACACAAAATTTTGGAAAATATTCAACTTTGAACAAATGGGAGGTACTTGGTCGTTTAAATAATTTTTGCCATATTTGTTTTATTCATTATAGCAAATTTTAGAACTCTGGCAAAACTCCCCCTTCTTGCGATTTTTGTATGGGAAAGAATAGCAAAAATTATGTTAGTTTATAGAAAAAGCGTTTTTAGTTTAAATAAAACATTAATCAGTGTTTGCACTGAGTAATAGTAATATTATTTAATTTTACTCTCAAATCTTTAGTAAAAATATTAAATTTGTTGTCAAATTTAAACCCTTAAAATATTCAAAATAAGTGTAATAAAGTAAAAATATGAAATATATTTATAAAGAATAAAACATAAATATTAAAACATGAACATTAATATTGAGAAAGAAAAAAAATTATGTTATAACTCCGATATAAATTAAAATAATAACAATTTATTATATTATTTGTTTATGAAAATATAAAATTTATATCATAAATACAAATGAACATATACAAACATACAAATAAAATAATTTAATACATACGTATATATGTATGTATGATTGTTTAAATATTCAAATTTATATAAATAAATATATATGACATCGATATGGCTATAAATAATTGTTTATTCAAAAGAGTTTATCAAAATTTTACCACAAAATGTTGTGTTGTAGTTTCCGGTTTCAATTACGCCATAAATTTATCTCACAAACACACACAGACACTAAGCATACATACGACGTGTGTTTGTACCTTTAACTAAATAAAAAAACACTTATAACAAAAACAACAAGTAACAAGTAAGAATGCTCTATTCAGCTTTGTCGAATCTTCAATACCCTTCACCACAAATGAGAGTAATTAAAGTACGTTATGTATCGTACATACACTCTCATACATATATTCGCAGATGTATACAATAGATAAAATTTTTTCTTATATATAAAACAGGAACACTTAGTGAGTCATAAACATTTTATCACAATTTTTTTCTCCACAGATTTTTATAATCTTTGGATTAGCAATGAATGACGTATAATCTAATATTATGGGAAATTTTATTTTATTTTATTTTGTTGGTTTATAATTGACAAGTTTGCGAAACTTCTTCGCTTGAAATAAGAGGTTGCCTTAAATATCGGTCTGTATATTTTTACATACTAAATCGATTTTGCTGATTTTAAACGAAAAAACTTCTCAGGACTATAACAAATTCTCAGGTCAAATTTCATTGAGCTCTGTCAACTATTGTGTATGTGAGAATGCCAACAACAGACAGACGGACACAGATTTTGATTTGATGCAAGATGATATTTACATAATGTGGTCTGATGATTCCTTTTTAGCGTTACAGGTGGAATGACAAAGTTAATATACCCTCTTTACTACTTCTGGTGGTGGAGGGTATAAAAAAGAAATAGAAGAATAAACAAAATAAATAAACAAACGAACAAACAAATGAAAACATGAATAAACTAACGAACAACCAATCAATACAAACACATACGTATGTGCATATATATGCAAGGAGACATATTGGTATTTTTTTGTTTACCTACAATTGCAAAAACAACAACTAAAGAAAGAGATATAAATATCCATTTCTTTTTAAAAGAGTTTTAACCTTATTTTTATTATGACAATATGAAATTAAATTTAAAGCCCATCAGTTAAACAAAAATATACACAAGCAGCTTCAGTGGCAATAATAACAACAACACAAACAAAAATGGCAACAATAAAAACATAAAGCAATGTTAGTAAAATATATACAACAAAAAGGTGGTTTGGTACGCTTTTAGGCTCAGATTTTTTAATATTCTCTAGCTCATATTTTGATTTTTTCCTTTTATATTAATTTACAAAAACGTCTATTTTGTATTTGCATGTACCGATGTTTTGATATTGCTGTTGTTGTTGCTACGGCTGTTATTTCTACACATACAAGTAACCAAATAATACAAGAGTGTGCTATGTGTGTACACACATATGAATATATATGTGTATGAAAACTTTCAAAAATACGGGTATCGACAGTAAACAAATCCAAATGAAAGCCAATTTATAAACCAATAAAGTTTTGTAAGCAAATATATTCGGAGCAATAACAACAACATCAATAAAAAACAACAAACAACAAAAATCAAAGTGGAACAAGCGCTGTTGTACTTGATCAATTTTTATTAAAAACTATAAAATATGTTCAAATGTAGAAAGGTAAATATTTATGGTAAACTCACAAACACACACTTCTCTATATGCATATACAAGTCATGCACATGTACAAATACATTTAAAAGGACAGTGGGTGTATTTAAGAGAAAAGGGGAAGTTATGATATTTAATTAAAAATCGATTTTAAAGTTCTTAACTCAATAACGTTAAATGTTAAAATTTTATTTAACTTTTTAAAGTAAAATTCAGTTCCAATTAAATACTCTTAAATGGTACTGGGAAAATGTTTTCTTTCGTAGAAATCCTAGTTTAAGTAGATATTTCGAAGCCCAAACAACTAGAAAGCATTTTTAAAGTGCTTCCAACACATCCGGTAAAAAAGCAGCTGAGAACTCGGTCTGTTTGGTGCTCAAAGTTAGATAATGCAGGTTTAAAAACATACAAGGCTCAAAAAGTTCCTAACAGGAAAGACGATAAAGTTTTAGAGGACAGAAACTAAAATTGAAGTCATGTTTTCTAAAAACAGGTGGTGAGACGTATATTCTGAGAGATTTACTGGTCGAAAATTTTATGTTGCGGAATCTCAAACCAAAAAACAAAAAATTAAAATTTCCAAAAATTTCTTGTTATAGCAAGCAATATGCATTTGTGGTAAAAGCTGCCGATAACTTGTTACAGTGTTCAAAATTTAAGTAACTTTAGCATTTTATATGATTTCCAAGTTTTTTGAGCACAGATTATATAAGATTCATTATAATATATTGCAGATACTTCAGACTATGAATTTTCGAAGTTAATCAGCTCCATTTATCATTCCCTTTCAAAATGCCAAAGAGGTTCTCTGTAGGATTCAAATCCGGGGAATGGAGTGACAAACCCAAGATGTGGATCTTATTTAGTTGATAACTTAATTTTGGCCAACTTTGGTGAATGTTTAGTAACATTTCCATGCTTTTATTTTACCAATATCTCTCAACATATAGCGAGGTGACCAAATTTGGAGATCCACTGACAAGCGACTATGCCACTCTTCTAAATCAACTCCAGATCATGCAATATTCGACAATAAGTTGCAAGTATATTCAAATCAATAAATTTTAGTTATATTCCAAGAAAGATCTAACACATGGCTCATATAATTAAATGTGAATCCATTATTGCAAAATTATTGACATATATTTAGGACAGTTAATAATAACTAACCCGCATTTCAATAAAAGTTGTCCATATTTAAGAGTCATATAAAATGAAATTCTTTTTTCGGAAGCTATAACAGTTTATGTTATTGTTTTAAAAATTCTGACGAGTGTTAAATGTAATGAAATAATGTATTCTTTATGGAGTCTAAGATGACTCCTTCTTGATGTTGAATGACAAAACTAATATGCACACATTAACTTTTGTGGCACTGGAGAGTATACATAAGGTAGAAAATTTATTTTAATATCATATTTCCTGGACAAAGATATGTATGAGTTATCTCTATCAATTATATTAAGTATACGCCAATGATCCAACTTAGTGAGTAAAACAATTAATATCAAGTAAGAGTGATATAATCATACATCACGACCCCGCAATTATTAAACATTTTCTTGGCAGAATAACTGACCATTTTTTTTATTAGCAGATTTTGTTATAAAAATAAATTTATATTCAAATTAAATTAAACCACGGTTAAAATACAAATACTTATATTTATTAACATACAAATACACATACACAACAGCTATTCATTTGTTGTAGAATTTAGTTTCATTTAAATAAAATTGAAATAAGTAAAACTCAAACTTTTCAACCATAACTCAGACAACCAAATAAATATTTAAAATGTTCATATTTATTATTGGACATGTTCAAGTCAAATAAACAAGTAATGTAACAAATTGTATTTATTTTTTATCTGCATACCCTACACAAACGAAGGTGGTTGGGGTACTATGCGTTTTTGCAGATTTTGTTTTATACAAGAAATTTAAGCATATCGATCGACACAGAGTCAAGCATACCGATCGTCTTAGAGTCACCATTTGAGTCGATTTTCGCCCGTCTATCTATCTGTCTGCTTGTCCGGGTGGCTATCCGTCTAAAAATTGTATGCTGTACAGTTGAGCAATTTCTGAGGTATCTTAATGAAATTTGGAAAATGTTACTTTTTGACTCAAAGACGAAGCCTGCTTTTGGTCTTATTTGGTCCAATATTTCAGATATTTCCTACACAAATATTCTCCAACAATGGGGGTTTAAGGTCATAAAAGTCCTTAATATAAAGCGATTTCAACAGAATTAAACAAAAGTAGGTCTTAAGGTATTCTAAATCGATGTGCCAAATTATGCGATGGTCGACTCATTACTTCTCATGCAAGCCCCCTTTCAAATATCATTTTAAAGGGAATGAGTCTTACATATAAGTTGATACTGTAATAAAAATTGGTAAAATTAAGATAAATATAATCTTAAAGCAATGATAGGGTCAGTCCATCATTTCTTTTAGCTTCAATTCGAAATTTTACATAAATTTTACATAATATTTTTCATACTTAATCATAAATCAGAAAAGTAAATTATACGAGGTTCGCTCATTAATATTTCGTAGCTGTTATTTACAACGAACAACGTAGTTTACGCCATTACATAGTCGGTCTTGACCGACTTTATCATTTTTATTTGTTTTTCCAAAGAAATGATGATTGTAATAAAACATGTTGTTTTTTGGGTGGAAATGCAAATGAAATATAAATTTTATTTAGAAAATAAAATCTATATTGATTTATAATAATAAATATTTATTTTATTAAAAATTAGATATATGAATGTATGAATTTATGTATGTATTTTGTGGACCAAATAAAAAATTAAAAAATATTTTTTTTTTAGTTTTCGGTGGATGATATAAAAATTTAAAATATCCCTTAATTTTAACTTTATTCTGATAATACAAAATTATGATGAAGTCAATAAGTCTTAGTGTTTTCGAATTTGAATTGAACATTTGGTTAACTCTTTTTTTCAACATGGTTTTTATTAAGTGAATCTGCCTCTCTTTTGAGACCTCACAATACATATAAAAACCCTAAAACCTTAGTTTAAATTTTATTATCTAAGAAGTTCTGATCTCCCTTTTCCATCGCCCACTTATATTAAAAAGGCAGTAAATCAATCTGGCACAGCTTAAAAACCTGCCTACATATTTTTTAAGACGTCTGGCAGTCTGATTAGGATAACTTTTTATCCCTGTTATGTTTCTTTCATATACTCTTCTGAATTTTTCCAATGAAATTTCCAAGTCTCTTTAAATGTTATCATTTCTAATGTCCCATGGAGCACCAGTTATAATTGGTAAAATTTTAGATTGTGTCCTCTGCAGATATATCCCATATGTCCATAGTTTTTTTTACAGCATGACTTTACTCTTAAGGCTTTGTTAGGACTGATATTTAATTACTCAATGTAAGCTTAAGGCTTTTATTGGTAAGTAAGTCTCCTATCCAAATAAATATCTAATCACTCTGAAGGATATTAACACAATTAAGAGAATTTTGTGGACAGTTTCCTCTTCTGAGAACGAAGGTGACATGTTTACTTATTAGTGTGTTTAACTTTGTCATCAAACATTTTAACAATTTTTCAAAACGTCTCACATAAATGTCCACGATAGGAGGAGCTTAGTTACGATCCTTGTATGTACTGAGAATTGTCATATCATAAGTAAATGTTGAAATTGTAAGATCATCCAATAAGGGCAAGTCAGACGTATATATTAAGTAAAAAATTTGCCAGTTATAAATCGTTACATTTTATCCCGAAAATCCAGTCATCCAAATAGGATTCTAAAAATTTGTGAGAACTTAGTGGTAGAAGGATTTTAATTTTGTAGTTTCCTGCAAACAATCCTTCAAGGATCCATCTATGGTGAATTATTTTAATCTGTTTCTAACAAGTATATTTTCGAAACGCATTTGCAAAATTATCCTCTTTAGCTTTTTTTCACTTTTAACCTCTTAGTAACTCTTTAACCATTTTAGAAACTCTTTATATAAGATGTATATATAGATGGATTTTCTTTTAATAATTTTTAAAGGAATTTTAGCAAGCTTAAGATTACGATGCTTTAGCAGAGTTTATCAACAATGATGACCTTGTGCTCACTATTTAGGTTTAATTATTCTAATATGAGTTATTGATATGACTGGATATCACTTATTCCATAAAATTCCATAACATCTCACTAATT
The DNA here is from genome assembly GCA_004302925.2 of Cochliomyia hominivorax. Taxonomy (NCBI): domain Eukaryota; kingdom Metazoa; phylum Arthropoda; class Insecta; order Diptera; family Calliphoridae; genus Cochliomyia; species Cochliomyia hominivorax. Next base: position 65,796,420 of record PYHX02000467.1, read on the forward strand.
TTTAAGAATAATTTATCAATTTATCAAGTTTTGATTCCCTAAGGACTTTATTAAGTGTAACAATTATTATATTATTATTTGAAAATTTTATTTTTTCAAAGAAGCATTTAGGTGAAACTCTCTAAAATTAAACAAGAATGTTCTCCAAAAGCATATTTACTTGGTCATTCAGTGTGAAACACAAAGAAGTAATAATTTCAGACCCCATAATAAATATATATTCTTGCATCAAGTCTAAGTCAATTTAGATATTTTCGTCTGTCTGTTCGTCTTTCTGTCCTTATGTCTGTCTGTTTTTCTGTCTGTTTTTAAAATCAGAAAAACCGGTCCAGTAAATAAAAGAAATATAGACCGATATCTGAGAAAACCTCCAATTTCCAGCGAAGAATTTCCGTAAAACTGCCAATTGGAAAATGATAAATTAAAATAAGATTTATGCATAATATAAATACCAAATATCATACCAAAAAATTTTCATTATCAGTTCAGTCGAAAAAAAAAGCTATAGCCAAAAATATTATTAACTTTATGACTCATTATGCATTTCACTACTTTATATATATTATATATGCATGTGGAGTGTGTATATACGAAATATTACATATTTACTTACACGCATTTATGGTGGAGGGTATAGAAGATTCGACATAGCCGCATATAACATTCTGACTTGCTTCTTTCTGATTTTGACAAAGTCGTATATTGTATTATTGAAAAAAGAATAATATCATATAAATATCTTTATAGTTTTTCTCCAGTTCTATAAAATCAATGAAATACGAGAGTTTAAATTTATTTTTTGGGTGTAGCGCTAAGGAAGAATAATCTTAGACCCCATTTCATTTATATGTTTTGTGTAAAACCAAATTAATAAATGTTCATGAAGTTTTATTCCAAAAATATAGATTATGAAAAAAGATTAAGCCAAATTAGTAAGTCTTACTGCACACAGAGAGACATATGGTTGCAGTTATTATAACGGGATAACATTATGCTTGACTAATATGGTTGTGAGCCAGCATAACATTACTACATAATATGGTTGCGCCATCAAAATACAATGTGGTAAAGAATTTGACAAATTATAAACATCAGTTATTCAATTTAATGAAGAGCAGTAATAGTTTACACAAGTTTAGTAATAGAACAATAAAAATGTTAAAGTCGGTTAAGTTAGACTATGTGATATCCTACACCACGTTGTTGGTTGTGAATGATTGTAAAAAAATTTATCAACGGCCTCGTATAATTTTTCCTTATTTATTATCATTTGACAAAATATTTGCACAATAGCCACGTATAAGTGCGATGTATGAGTTTTAAAGTGCTATTTGAAGGGTGGTGGTATGGGAACTTTGAGAAATAATGGACCGATCCTAGTATAATTTAGCACATTATTTTAGAATAAAAAATATATTTTTTGCGCAAAATTTTGAAAAACTCCTTTTTTATTAAGGAATTTTATGGACTAAAACCCACATTTGGGGGTTACACTTGTATGAAATAATGAACTTATCACAACCAGCTTCAATAATCATCGTCCTTAAGCAAAAATAATAGTAAGAAGTAGTTCTGAAACGAACAGTATAAAAAGAAGTGGTGGTAGGACAATTATTTCTGTCCGTTATAAACATCTGCATTAACGCGTAATACCCACACCACCTATGGTGTTGTAAGGTATAAATATATTCATATCAAAACAAAATAAGCATAATAAGGAAAGAAGTTATACGAGAGTTATTCATTAACTGACATATCAGACATTTTCAATGAACAATGTAGTGTAAAATATTAAAATGTTCGGTTTGACCGACTATAACATTTTTACTTGAGGTTTGAATATTTGATGATTACAATTTGTTCCATATATATTGTTATTTATTTGTAATATTTTATTTGTTTACGCTGTTTTACAACCCATGCAATCCATGTTGTAAACATTCTACACGTCGCAATTTTCCGCTTTTAATTTAAAATGATACTCAAATTACTTAAAACTTCCCATTCCATTCACTAATAAGATCATTGATAAATTTTATGATTAATTTACATATCTGGCATACAGTTAAAAACCTAAAACCCCTGTAATATAACCTGTTAAAAACTTATAGCCAAACGAAAAAATCCTTCTTTTATAAATATAGAAAAAAGTATCAAACCTTACACACAAATAAATGGGAATAACTTTTTTATTACATTTTTCTTCAATAAATGCCCTATTGAACTGTTAAATCGCTGGCAACACATTAATAACAAATATGACTTAAAAAAGGATATTTTTCTCTCTTACCAACCAACCTAGCAGATATTTAACCATATATTCACACACATACACACAAACAAACCCACGCATACTTGTACTAACACATTGTAAAAATCACAGAAAACAAATACCAACAAAGAGTAAAAGTGAAGTAAAATTTATGATCAAATAAAGGAGTACGACTATTGTGGTGGGTGTTTGGCATGTAAAAATAGTTCCATGCAAAATAATTCTCGCAAAAGAAATCAATTTGTTTGTAACTACAAATAGAAACCAGTGTGGGATAAATGGGTGTGTTGTGCTTTTTTTAGAAGTATGTGGTAGCTAAATTTTAATGGGAAGATATCCTTATTGTTTCACTGGCATTACAAGTCGTTAAGAATTGCATTTTGTCTTTATTACTAGATATCTTTATTACTAGAATCTGTGACTATATGGCGTTGTATTTTTTCTTGTCAAGTTTAGGTTCAAACTTACCACTACAAGTTATTTAACCCAAACTAATTGAAATAATAGTATTGAAGATCTTTTGTCAGCCTAAATTCTTTTTCGAAAAATAGAAAATAAATAAGCTTGTAAGAGTCTAATAAGAGCCGATATTAATGAAATTATTATATTTAAGACAATTCGAGAAAAGTATGTTTATTTATATGGACTTTTTTAAAAGCTTAAACCAGTTTTCCAGAATGAGGCTAATGTGAGACCTTCACCCAATTATCCACCAATATTCGTTAAACCGAAGACAATGAGAAAAATAGATCTTTTCTATATACAAAAGTATTGTATATGCTTAAAACCTTATTCCGAATAAGGTCTTTGTATTGGAGCTAAATCAAACATCCTCAAACTATTGAGGTTATATTCTTTTACTAAAGTAAATGTTTGTGATCGTATTTTTAAATTATGATTTGCACACTATTTATCCGATTTAGATGAGTTATAGAATGATATAATACTGATGAATTCAGTCTCAGATATCAGTCTATGACTACTTTTTTATAGGAAACTACCTGGAATAGTAACAAATAAAATTTTAAAAGAAAAATTTCCTGAAATTTGCAAAAATGAATGTAGTGGGAAAATTCAATTTTACCAAGTTTAACCTATAAATTTTAAGTCTGAATTTGTAACAAATATGGAAATTATAATCGATTCAGATCCTATAACATTTGTTGGTTATAAATAGCACTTAACTAATTGACCGACATTGCTATAATCTAATTTTCTTATTTCTGTTTAAACTTTACCGTCTTATAATGATTCTTTTTTCCTGAGAGGAGATTATACAGGAAAAATGATAAATAAGGGATCAACTTCGCAAAATTTGCAGAGATCGACTCCTATTTATATTTAACGTATTTAAACTAAATAATAAGTTTTTTATTTCTTATTTTATTATTTAACGTATTTGTGAGATTTATTTGAAGTAATATTTGGAAGAGATGGCTGCATGGCAGCTATAGGAGTTATGGACCGATCCTTAATGTAATTTGGCACATCATTTTAGAATATTGTTAGTCCCATTGGTAATTTTCAACAAATGTTTAAAATAGATTCATGGACATTCAGTCCGTTTGTCCGGCAAAATGTTATCGATTGATGTAACAGAATCCATAAGAAATATATATAACTTTGAAAAAACTTTTATGTATTTTTGCATCAAATATAAATCTTATTTATTTATTTATTTATTTATTTATTTATTTATTTATTTATTTATTTATGTATTCGTATTTACTACACACGCATTTGTAGTGAAGGGTATTATATAGGCGAATACAGAATTCTTACTTGTTTTTGTTTCAAATTTAATAATTATTTTATTGTTTTATAAAACTTAATTGTAAAACAGGATGAGCTTGGAGTAATGCCCTACCCAAACCACCTTCCAAAATTGGTCAGTTGAATAAATAATAAATATAAATACTTGCGTAAGGTGTTTATGCTTTAAAATCCATTCTAAACTGGACTTCTTCCATCCTAAACTAGACTTCTTCTTGTCAAATGTAGTTTCATCCACTTTGTCAGTGAACATATTTCATATATTTAAACTTTATGTAATCAAAAAATAACTGTACTTAATTATTGGGATGACCGATTGCATAAACTGCAAAAATTATTTTATATATAGAAAATATTAATTAACTAAATAAATCAAGGGTACAGACTACTCATCGCATACCTTCCCTTTTGCAGTTAAATTACCAATAAAAGAAGAAAAAAATAAACATACCAGATTTTATAGTTTATATTTGTATTTGCATCAGTTCATGTGTATATGTGTGTATGTAAGTATGTACATATTCCTTATGTATCCTTCAGTTTAGATGCCATAAATTGCGTTTTCTCAACAATGTTCATGCTGAAATGTACATACACTTATACATATTAAGTCATACATACACAAACAAATATGTATGTATATAATACATATATACATATGTAACATATTTATTGTAGTTACTTCGTTGTCGTTGTCTTAACACGCTGTTCAATTTATCAAAAATTGTTTCAATTAGAATGTTGTCACTTATGTGTGTCAGATATTATTTGTGGAAAGGTTATAAATTAAACAAATATGAATTATTTATTGACATTTAAAAAGGAAATTAGATCACTGAATGTTATCATTATTCATATAATCAACATAAATTAAAGTGTCACAATTTGCGATATTAATTAATAAGAATCTTTTGTTTGGTTATTTCAGTCTACAAACAATTGATAGATAATTTAAAACGTTTATTGATAGATCATGAATATGTTACTTCTTTTAGATACAGACGAAATTGTAATTATAAGACTGATTAAATATTGTGAAAGTATTTGGTTCTGGAAATATTTAATTTAAATGAATTTTTATCTGTTGCAATTTCAAAATATCAAAGACTTCATTAATCGTTAAAGATTAATTCTAATGCAATTTAATGGTATACTTCACAGTGGGCAGATTCTATTTTTTTAATTTTTGAGTGGTTAAGGGATTTGCATAATCCTTAACACAACTAGAAGTTATCAGCTTTATAAATTTAGTTTTCGGGTTTCAGCTTTGCGGAGGTATTTAATTACGAGCCCCTGATAAAATGTCTAAAATCCCTTTGGATTATAATTTTTAACTAACCTAACTTTTCTTGTTAAAATGTAATTATTTATTAAATAAAAGAGCTTGAAAAGTTTCTACACTCCCTTTAACCCAAAGTAAAGCCTACAATTTTCTGAAGGTTTTTTACTAAGAAAGCGATGTTTTAAATTTTATATCCAAAAGACGTATAGGACTTAGCCCTCATCCTTCGTATTTGTTCCATTCTTTTAATCGAAATATTGAAATATTGTAGACTATATAGACCAGAAAATCTCACATTTACATTTTTTAATATATTTAAGATTTTGTGGAGATTTGTCTTAATTAAATTATATTTTATGAAAATTTTTAAGAGAAACAAATCCGTTCTATATGAATCCTATGTTTTCATTATGCTAAATTTCATACAAATATATCCTTTCAATCAAAAATTATAGATTTCTAAATAAATTATTAAATAAGTAAATTAATTAATTGATAAATAAACAAATAAATAATTAAAAAATTAAATAAATAAATAAATAAATAAATAAATAAATAAATAAATAAATAAATAAATAAATAATAAATAATTAAATAAATAATAAGTCAATGAAAACGATATTGACCCATTGTGCCATAAAATCTGCATATTGTATAATAAATCATTGGAGCTTAATTGAACTAAGAAACTTAATATCAAGAATAAAGAATGCTATATTCGGCTACGCCGAATCTTCAATACCCTTCGTCAAAAATGTATGTGAAATAAATACGTGAGTTTTCGTACATACAAACTCTCACTTACACTCACAAACGTGTAAAAGTTTTTCTTAAATGCAATACAGGAACACTTAGTGTGTAATAAAATCAGTTATATTTTTGGTTCTAACTTTTTTTCTACTGAACCGATACACAGCATCTGAAATGAAAAATGAAATGAAAATAAATCCATTTAGAAGTTACAAATTTATTTCCATTTCATTTTTCATGGAAGACAATTGTAAGATATCGATAATTATTGAAATGGTAATAAAGTTCATACAACTTAATATAAAAGCAAAGTTTTATTCAAATTCAAACTATTTTACGAAAGTTCTTCGCTTTAATTTCTAAAATACGAATTATAACAAATACTCAGGCCAAAGTTCATGGTGCTCTGTGGATGGAGCGTATCAACAACAGACAGACGCGCAGATTTTAATTTCATGCAAAAAAATATAAATTATGGGTTTAGAGATTATTCCTTCTTAACGTTACATGCAGAATAATAAAGTTTATATACCCTCATTGCCATTTGAGCTGGTGGACATTATAAAAATAATATTATATTTTTGATGTAAAAGAAACTAGAAACATTTTTGTTTTTCTACAAAAATTAGAAAAAATATAAAAAATATAAAAAATATAAAAAATATAAGAGATAAACTTATTGACTCATTTTTGAACCAAAGAATAAGCAACATTTTTGAAATTGGGTAAGAACCAAATGTCGGAAGAATATTCATTTTCGAGATAGCCGGTTAGAGAATCTATTACTCCCTACATGAATCTCCAATGTTATCAAATCTTTCAAAAGTGTAATGCCAAACTCTAATACTTTTGAAATATCGAATTGACTTATTTCACAAAAAATCCTTCACAACTTATTGCGTTCAAATCAATCTGCAAAGTAAACGTTAGTTAGAACCTAAGGACACTAGTAGAGTAGCGATACTATGCGTTCAGAATATTATCAAAATGTGAAAAGTCATACTGTATAGTATTGTTATAACTAGCGAAATGAAGAACTTTTCTTACAAAAATTTTCATTTAAATTCTTGACTACCGATTGTTACTTTAATATTTTTTATTAAAGTAATAATAATTATTTTAACGTTTAATATTTTTAACGCCGACAGTTGAGGTGAAAAACGTTTGTGTTAAGTTGTTTAGCATTTCACTCCTCAGATTTTCGTGTGTTGAAATCACTGTTAATTCATAGAACCCTTAATTAAAGTACAAAACTTCAGATAAATAGACCTTTAAGACCAAATATTTAAAAATTCATTTTTATGAATAATTTATTTCAAAAAGCATTATATCTTCATAATTAATAACCTAATCATGAGTTTCACTATTTTTTCTCTAAGCACTTTTAGTTTTAAAATATTTTGAATAAAAACTCAATATAATGATTTATATACACATACATTTGCATTTATATTCTATATGCGAATATAACGAAAATGTTTTTATTCCATGGGGTCCAATACCGCTACATAAAAATTTTGTCTGTATGTATTTATTGTACGTCTTTGTTGTTTTTTTAATTTATTTTATTTTTTTTTCTTTCTATAGAATGACACACAAAGTGTCATTCTAAAATGTACGTGATTCAATTATAAAATGCGGTTTTCAAATCGTTGAAAAATTTATGTATTTTCATTTTATGTACTTGTACATCCTGAATCGTTTTTATTTTTATTCCATTTCTACTTTTTATTTATATCCTATTCTCTATCTCTCTTTACATACTTCTGTGTGTATATGTGTTTGTGTGAGTTTGAAATATTGTTTTCAACGACATCGTTACATTTTACAATACTATTGTTATTATTTTAACTATACCTCATTCTACTTTTCTTTGGTTTTTGAGGTATCTATTCATTCATTCATTCATTCATACAGTTATTCGTTTATTCATGTATTCTTTTAGTCATTCAGTCATATATTCATTCTTTTGCCAGCCTTGTAACATTAAGATACTTTGTATGCGTACGCGAGTTGTAAACGTGATGCCACCTCAGTGCTTAAATCGAAAAAAGTAGCGGAAAGGCAAATGAGAGCAAAAACCGAGAAAAAAACTATTCTAAATTGTTAAAATATAAGGGATATTTAAATGGTTTGCACTATGGGAATAAATTTGTTTTAATATTAGCTGTTTGTGATGCCAGCATATAAGTAATACTTGTTTGTATTTCGGATGATATTAAGAAATGCGAATTAAATTACTATCGTTATCCAAACTTTTTTGAGAATTTTGCCCCAAAACATAATAACGACATATGTGTGCTGTATTTTAAGAAATATTCTACAAGCCTTTCATGGACAATAATTTGACATAACAGAAAATATACAACAAATAACCAGGGATCATTAAACGATATTAAACTACAACATATATTCCATATATTTTTATAATAATTACTTCCAGGCAAATTTTTATTATCCATATATCGATATATGAGCACGATTTCAGAGGGTGTTCCGGGTTTCAGGCTTCAAAATATAGCCACATGAAAGAGTTAATGAACGAATAATTTTCCAATAATAACGTTTCGATTATAGATAGTGCATATCCTTACATGATAGTTACTTATAGATTGCACCATATTTGTCAACGACAGTGGATTTAAATTTTAACTACGTAGATTTAACTCTATGAGTTCTTTGTTGAGTGTAAGTCCCACTAAAAGCAGGAGACAGTAACAATATATAACCAATTCGAAGCCATGTAATTGGGATTTAATCCCTTTCGATGTATAACACATCTAACTTTAACTCATTTTTGAGCCACGATACCTCGTTGTAAAATAAAAATCCTTGAGATCTGTACTCTTCTCACAATTTAAGTCTAAATTGCAGATGTCATTATGTATGTTGAACTATTCTAATACTGGAACTGGATCAGATTTAAGTTATCAGTAGACCAGTCAACCCGACTACTACCACCTGAATTCCATAAAATTGGATGGTGTGGGCCTAAACATTACAGATTTTACAACTATAAAATGAAATTAAACAATACTTACATCTAGAATGGATAACATGAACATATAAAATGGGTACTCAACGACCCAGCAAGATAGGTCGCGATGGCGATATAACAGCTTTGTTTATAGTTAACGTGGATACCTACAAAATATACAGGGCACCAACAATCGCTACTTATTTAAACATAAAATTTTGATTTTTCATCGTCTGTATATTAAATACCTTATTGAATAGGAGCTAAAGCTATCTATATCCTGTTAACTTAATAAAGCCTGATACAACAGCATATCACGAGCATACGCTCTTTCTTCCAACGATTCAAGTTTACGCCGCAGCCACTCGAAACTCTACGAAGAATTAACAACCGGGCCATTTTACTTGATTTTAGTCTCGGTTAAAACTTTTAATTCCAATTTTGACTCCGGATTGTTTAGATATCAGTGTATACTATAATTGTATTTCTATGCTTTAATAATAAGAATTAAAAGCATAAAGCTCTTCATTATGACTTCTTGCTCTTCAACATACAGCTACTTTTTAAGGAGGATTGAGTGAGAAACATCATTATGATAAGCTTGTCTATACAGTAAAAAATTAACATTGCAAGTTAGAATAAGTGACAAACAAACTTGCTATAACTTGCATATACTCAGTAATCATCCTTCATTTTGCTTAGGAATGCCTTTCGGTAAGAATAAAAAACCATCCCAATACGAACAAAATATAAATCAATTGCCCAGAAGTCTCAACAAAGAAGCTTTAAACCATTAAAAAAATATAATTGAAAAATATCAAGACAAACATGTCGAAAGTATCACTCTAATACTTCTAAAATTTGAAGAATTATATCCACAATATGTATAGCCAAAGATCTATCAAAACTCATAATTGTTAAGGACATTTATGTTCTTTAAATTAAAACAAAAACATTGTCAAAATTTCTACCTTCCCCAATATTTACAAGTTCTCTTCATGTCACAATTTGTATTCAAAAGTTTCCAACACCTTTACTAACTCAAATAAAATGTAGCCCATAGTGAAGAAAGTTATAAATACCAACAATCTATAAATTGTGACTACTTGTAAAGTTTATGACTGTCTTTAGATCTCTTTTTCCTTACAGACATTTTTTCCTAAAACTATTGAATTTATAGAGATGAAAAAGGTAAACCAAGTAAAAAGTGTAGTCAGATTAAAAAAATGTACAAAAATTCACCCCAAATCTCAAATTAAAATACGAAATAAAATGTATGTATGAATATTAATCCAACCCAAAATATCTAAACTATATTTATATATAATATTTACATATATAAATACGAAAAAAAGTTTATCTTTCTCAACAGCTCGTGAAAATATTAATTTTCGCAATTCAACGCATTTTCAATGCGTTGCCGCTACTTGACTCAATACAAAAGACGTTATTCTTTTCAGGTGGCAAAACACAGTTTTTTTTTGTATTTTATTTTATTTTCTACTTTTCATTTCATTCTTCTCTTATATTTTGTTGTTTGTTATGCATTGTGTTGCATTATCAGTGTTCTTGTTAAGACACTTCTAGTCTTCTCTTCTATTCTCTTCACATCAGTTGGATAAATTTATTCAAAATAATTTCATGCTGTTAAAAATGGCAGCATTTAACTCAAGTACCTTCTTCTTTCATTTATGTTTTTTTTTTGCCTCGCTTACATGTTACTTGAGATGAACGTGAGTAAGTGTGAGTGTGTGGTGGGTGAGTAAGTTTTAAGTGTATAATAGTGGTAGTTGTAGTAATAGCGTAAAAACTAGTTGTTGTATTAATATAATCATATGTATGTTATAGGAAAAGGTATATATGTATGTATGTATGTAGAATGATGTTAAGGGATTTACTAACATTTCCTCAATCAACGAATGAATGTTGATGATGCTGATGATTGTTGCATCACACTTAAAATGGAGCTTTAAAATTAATTTATTCATTTCCTTGACTGTATTTAGTGTCGCGTTTTGGTTTGCTTATCGACCGCATTTTGGTTACCTTTCAATTTTGGAAATATTCCTAACACGCTCAGAATGGGAAAGGAATGTATTCATGATAATATAGTGAAAACAAGTAGAAATGAAACGAGCTAAGAAGTTGTTTTATTCTATTTAATGTAGCACCATTCTTTTATGAGAATTATCTGTTATGACGTTGGATAAAGTTGCTTTGCATTAACCCATCATTTTGAAAAGGTAAATTCTACGTATTTCGATTTCACACAGAAATGTGGATTAATATAAAACCTATAGAACATTTACACGAATGTCTTTAAGTAAGGATTTTTTCTTCTTTTTTGGAAGTAGTTTTAATGCTATCTAAAGAGGTTTGATGGTCTACAGAACTTTCAAGCAAACTTTCTGTCATTTTTCTTAGAGAAGCAATTTAATTTCTAATTAGTTTATATTAAAAGAAGTATAATCTGGCGATTTATAATAGAAAAATATACGAACATTTGCCTGTTGCTTAAATTTAAAAGTTGCTTTAGATATCGGTCTTTATCTTTTATTATACCAATGCCGAATGAAAGAGTGCTTTCAAAAGGAAACGGAAAAACATACACATGAACAGACAACTAAATCGACTTATACCTTCACAGCATTATACAAAAATGACAAAGTGTATTAAACTTTTTCTGTGGTAAGTGAATTTTAAATTTCCAAGACCAACAACATACATACAGATGGACATAGCTAAACTGACTCTGATTTTGATTTGGTGCAAGAATATATAAACTTTTTGGCGCTAAAACAAAACGATAAAGTAAGTATATTGATTTTATATACTTTTATGAATAAACAATTTCATATAAAAATAATTTGATTACAAAGGAACATAGGAGCGTATGAGTTATATTAGTGAATTGTATTAAATATACGACTGTACTTGGCAAAGAGTCAGATCGAAAGCATTTTTTAACAATATATGTTAATAAAAACGAAACCTCTAAAACTGCATCTTTAGTTTTTTTTGTAATTAATTGAAAAATATTATTACGAACTACAAAAAAAAAATAATTTTTGGAAACCCCACCGTTGACGTTTTTATAGTATTTTTTGCTCGATCAGTTAGTATCTTTCCACAGCTTTTTGATCCGAGAAGTTGGAGGATTTTCCTCTCTTGATATAAATACAACATAAATGTACTTGTACCAATCAAGGGCTAATCAGGAAATTAACAAGTGGATACCTTCTTTGATGTAAATTTCGGTATTTATAGAGCCGGAATTTAAATCAAAGTATAAAAATTTTGGCTCTATAAATACCACGACTGTATATTCCTTGTTTTACCAAGAATTTTTCTGAAATTTTGATGGTTTTTGAGTCCTAAATTTTTCTCCGATATATTCTCGAGCTTTAGTAACATACTCTTTACCAGAAAGTGGCGAAAAATCTTCAAGAACTTATATTTCTTGTCTTTAATTACCATGTTATGTTTTTGGCTTCTGCAGAGTTTTTGTTAAAAACTTTTTAGGCTTTAATTTTTAGTTCCAAATACTCCAAGCATTTAGCCAGCTTTCATTCCAGATGTCTTGAAAATGGTTGTTATTTCTTTGCTTTAAAAACTTCTGGTGGACAATCCCCAGTTTTACCGTTGGTGCGACTTCAGTTGTAAATTACGACTTTTTCAATTACATACGACTTTTTGTGTACTTTTTCAAATTTCCCCTTTTTGTCCTCTTTTTTAAATTTTGCATTTTTTCAATATTTTTTTTATAAATTTAACTGACTCGGCTCTGAGAGGTGCTTGAAACTTATACTACTAATATAAACTTTAGTAGTATAAGTTTCTAGTCGTTGGTGTGACTTTAGTTGCAAATTACGACTTTTTCAATTGTACTTTTTCAAATTTCCCCTTTTTGTCCTCTTTTTACATTTTGCTTTTTGGTATAAAACTCCTTGAAATTTCATTAATTTGGCTTAACAAATCAATAATTTTTTTATAAATTTTGGATAAAAGAATTTAAATAAAGAACAATAGAATCACAAAAATTCATTTGTGATACTTCTACGAAATCATAATGGAAATGGAAATAGTGTTAAATTTAATAAATAACTATTTGTTGGTTAATATTAAAGATTATTTAAACATTAAATGGGAAACTGGGCAAATTCATAATTTGAAACAATGCAAAATGATATTTTTGGTTAATGAAATTTGTTGAGACTTTTGTTTCACTTATCACTTTTCATGTGCGAAATACGTATCTTTTGTTCCATATTCCATTCGTGTTTATTTCAAATCCCTCTCAACATTTCTTTTTCAATCAAGTAATATTTTTAATATTCTGTACAAATTATTTCCCTACGACAACAACCTGCAGAACTTTTTTGTTCCAACATAAGTGCGATTTACTTTGCATGTGGTTCAATGACTTTGAATACAAATATTTCATGATGTTTTCTGGTATGAACATTATCTTCAAAATTTACCCAACACCATTGACAAATAACCGCCACCTTGGAATGCTGTTCAGTTAAAACAATGTAAAAGAATAAAAAATCTAATGGAAAGTAAAAAAAAAAACTAAACGAAAACTAATTGAGCATTTGCCACGTTTGTGGCTGACTACACATTTCGAAGTTAATTTTCCATGGGTTCTTATCTATTTGACTGTGTGTTGAGGTTGATTTTCAATGATTATTTAGTGTTGCTGTTGTCTTCCTTCATACTTATAGGGAGTAAGAAAGACAAGTAGCGTTTGTAGTATAAGTGAGTGTGTAGTGAATTGTTATAGTATTGAAAGTAGAGTACTTCATTGTATATGTATGTATATGTATATATAGACTATAATTGTAGTACTATCAATTTGCATCGTTAATTGCTGATTGACCTCAAAAGATGTTATACTTTAGTAACCGCGTAATCTACGTCATTGTTATTGTAATTGGAAAATTGAAAGTTTTTATTGTTATTTTTGTGGTCATTAGATATGATAAGTAATTCAAGTAAAATGCGCAATGCTTTTAAAGGAAATAAATATAATTAAAAATTATATAATGAAAAAATAAAATAAAATAATATTATGGAAACTCGTGGTGTTTTCTTAACCCCCACTCCATTCCAAATGAGTAGAATTATAGCTTGTTCTACCCTTTTGAAGATAGTACCAATAGAATTCATTTAATAGCCACATCTATGGAAGATGACAACACAGGCAAACTAATTAGCAGAAACTGAAAAAATATGCCCCTCCTTTAATATTCACTTCTTCGCGACAACAAGGCAATAAAAGGCGAATTCTTTTCAATGTTGTCATGGATATTATAGCACAATGCTTACAAATTATAATTCAATCAGATAGACGATCTCTGGCCCCATTCACACCCTCTGCAGAAACAATTCATATGGGTAACGTTGCTTCCCTTGAAAGTGGGGACCATTTTTTTAATCAATTCTGAAACTTTCAAACTATTGGATATATATAATGCACATACGGAAGGAATTCATCGCATTCGAGATTTTATTCGAGGTCGCGGAAAAAGAAACTTTTAGAAACTTATGGCTTTCCAAGTCCACCTAATACCTTATTTTCACAAACATTCCTAAGGTATTTCCCAATTGTTTTGGAGAAGAACAAATTTTTAGTGGGTTCTAGAATCGGAAAGTGGATCTCCAAAGTTAGTCACCTCGGTTATGACGCCAAAATTTTCAAAACAAGTTTGAGAGAACATAACTTTTTAACACCTCTCGGAGCGGAGGAAATATGGGAGAAATTAATCGCATCTGAGCTTATATTCTGGGTCTCGAGAAGAAAGTGACTCGGCTCTGAGAGGAGCTAGAAACTTATACTACTAAAATAAAATTATACTACTAAACGGTTGTAAAGTTATGCAAAATCAAATTTAAAAATATTTTGAAATTGCAATTCAATTATTTCATAGAAAATTTTAGTGAAAGAGCATAAGTTTCTAGCTCCTCTCAGGGCCGGGTGAAGCTTACTTTCTCCCAAACCTCAAATATATCCTTGGATGCGAGTTTATATTGCCTCGGCTTCAAGAAAGGCTAGAAACTTATACTCTTCTAAAACAGTTTTGCTAATTTAAGCGCCATACCCTAGGAGATCAACTCCGGAGATCTACTTCTCAACTCCAGGATCATCTAAATATTTATTCTTCTCCAAATCAATTGAAAAATACTTCGGAAATGTGCGTGAGAAATTTCATTAAAATATATTTAACAGTTCAAAAGTTATAGAATTATTTCCAAAAAAGCTTTTTGGGACCACTGTGTCGTGATAAATAAATTATTAACTTGATTTGGCTTTGTAAAATAGTAAACAAAAGCAATAAAAGTCTTAGTGATAGATTGTCTTAATCCATATTTGTTTCCCCTATTAAGTCCTTATGAACAATTAGGCTTTTATATATCAATATATTTGTTTTGCTTTCTCGTACATGTTCCTGATGTTGTTGGTTTTATAGCGCATATGAAAACTTAATAAAAATGATTAATCGTTTGCATGTTTTCTTGTTTCATAAATTTATACCAAAACACGTTTTGTCAATGAAAAATAAAAAAATATTCAATTTGAAAGCTTAATAGAGTAATTATTTTCTAATAAATATCATTTTTTGTACTTCATTAAATAAATATTTACCAATCGCTTTATTTTTGGAGCGTATGATTGTTATTGGAGCGTCTGATTGTTATTGAGTATACGTCGTAAAGATTTGTAATTGATAAATTACTGATAACGTTTAATAAATTATTTATTTGAAATACTAAATGTCTGCTGCCGGGGGGATTTAACTGGAGATAGAGAAAATTATGTGCCGACCACTGATAAAATTTCATAAATTGATTTTTGCTTATGTTTATTCCAACTTAAGCGATTTTTATCACAATACCAACCAAAATAATGATATGCGTAAAACTTTATCAATATATCTTTAAATTTGAAACCTGCATTTTTGCTTACACGGTTAACATGGACAGCCAGCCAGACCCACAGACGGACAGACATCGTTTAATTAATTCAGCAAGTGATTCTGAGTCGAACGGTATGCTTAAATCATCACCACAAGTGGTAATGAGGGCATATTAAATTTGTCATTTTGGGTGTAACGCCTAGGACCACAAAGGATATATATTCTTGAATCAAATCAACATCTGAGTTGATTTAACTATGTCCATCTGTTTGTTTGTCAGTTTTTAGCACGCTCATATTCACAATAATCGACGTAACTCAATGAGTTATTGTTATAAGACCTTCGTTATAAGACCTGACACACTGATATTGCCTTTAAGTGGGAAAAGTTACACACTGAAAAAAATTTTGTGTTTCTCTCTCTCGTGAAGGGGAGATAAGAGAAACCGTAACAGGAAATTTAAAGAAATTTGGCACTTTTACCAAAATTTCCTGTTAATGAAAAATATTATAGACTAGGAAATTTTCAGATCGTATTTTAACGTGTTTGTATACTGCTACCAATAGGACATATATACCAACGAATTCCTAATATTGACAATATTTAAAACTCATTCTTATCGCTCGCGCATAAATGTTAATTAAATGTTACCCTTCTGAAGGTACACAAACAGTTGCAAAAAAAGTAATAGTTCTTGTAGCAAATATTAGCTATTGGGTTCATCCACTTCAAATGTCTGATAAAAAGTAGAGGAATCAACCTAATTAATATTTAATTTTAAATCATTAGGTGAAAATTGTAATCGATTCACATAAGCACTAGACAATGGTATCGACATGACTGTCGATCTTCGATATAAAACTGATTATAAATTGAATATAAATTGTGAAATATTTAATGGAATTCTTAATATGACAGCCAACTTAAAATGTAGAGGTCTTAGTTGTTGTGCACATTACTTTGGCAGAAGGAGAATGACATATATTACATCCTTAAAATAAAGGTACGAAGATATCCCAAAAAATATTTGAACAGATCGATAAAATGTGGAGGATAAACCAAATAAACCAAAAAAATGGGATTTTACGATCCCAAAAATCACATATATAAACATATTTTAATTAAATTTGCCATAAATAGATTTTATTCTAGTCTCAAACCAATTCAAGTGGATCAATTAGGAAATATCCATAACTCCCATTCACTAATATAAAAAATGTTTTGGATTTATATAGTCAAACAAACAGTGTACTCAAATTAGCTAGGATTGATAATATTTTTTATATTCCTCATATAACTTGTTTCCGAAGATCATCTCAAATGGTAAATATTTCTAAGAAACGTGAGTATCCTGAAAAGAACTGAAATAAGTTTATTTTATATAAGCGAAAATCAGTTCATTATATTATCTGGTCGGTCTTAGCCGATACTCTTAATTGCTTTAAAATAGAATTATTGAATATAAACTCCTTCAACTCTGACCTTTTCAGCTAATAAAAAAAATACGTTTCTGATCGTAATACAGAAAATTGCCCTGTTATCATGTATATTTACTTCTATTGGTACTGGATTGATAGAATTGAGTTAGCCCAGATGTTATTTTGACGTAACAAATATTAATAATTAAATAATTTTTTTCTTATCACTTCCCTGTAAATCTTATATCGTTAACAAAATCGTAAGATCTGTTGTTGAGTTATCCCATACAAAGAATATATTTATTTTCTTTTTTCATAAATTTATAAACAAGTAAGGAAGTTATAGCCGATTTAGGCAAAATAAGATACACTTTAAAGTGATAATCGTAAATGGAGGTTATATGGAAGCTATAGGAAATAATAGGCAGATCCTCGTAATATTTTAAACGTTATTTAAGACTTCGATCTTGGGCTAAAATAATACAATATTCCGAATTGCATTGAGATATTCCAAACTGTAACCTGTATTTAATAACAAGATTTACATGGACAGCCAGCCGGACGGAGAGACAGGGAGCGAAGAATTTGTTTACATATAAATATGCTGAGAAAAAATATAACGCTATTAGTGCCAAGGGGAAAAATGACTTAAATTATTGGATATTAAACTGTGTGAGTGAAAGATTTTGTATATCTCATTTTAATAAAGACTCCTCCTTCACCAGTTCATTAATAAAATGAGTGATTGTTTTGCCAAATAATTTTATAATGAAGGAAATTATATGGAACGATTTGAATTGAATGTAATTGTTTTTGGGCAAAATCTATTAAATACCAACAAAACTTCAGTTTATTGTACCTTTCTTATATCTAACAATAATTCTCGATGAACTACTATTTGATAAATTGGATAAGTCTTTTCATCATAAATTATCTCCTGTCATATTTCGTTAATTTGTTTATCACAATCACAAAAATACATTGTAGATTTCAAAAAAATAATTACTTACATTTGTATTAAATCATAAATTACATCCTATTTAATATTACCTGTGTTCTTTACTACTGTCTTTCAAATAAATTATTTCCTGGCATGTCCTTCATAGAAATTGAATTGCAACAGAAAAGCACATAGAGGAAAGGGTAAACAAAAGGGTAATATTTATCACTTTGTAATGTAGAACTATATCAAGTTCATGTTCCAATGAACAATGTTCTTATTAAATAGTTATTCGGAATAAAATGGGAAAATGGGGGAATATTTTCCCCCATTCATAGCCGTGTAAAAACTTACACATCAATGTTAAATATATGAAAAATGAATTTTATTAAAAAAGGAACTCAAGTCAAGTTAAAATTGTATTCTGGATGTATCATTTCCGCTTGATATTGTAGTTATTGTTGATATTTTCTGTTGCTGTTGTCGTTATTGTTGTAGTTGTTTTAACTATAAAATTTAACTCTTTTACTTACAATTTTACTTGCTGATTGCGAATGATATATGTATGTAATATGTATGTTTCTCTTTTTTGTGAATTTTACTTTTTAGTCATTTTCCTGACATTTATTTGTACCAGCGTAGTAAGACGAATGCCACCGTTATTGTTCTTCCTTGTGATATATATTTGAAAAAACTATAACAGCATCAAAAGAATATTTATATTACATTGCTGAATTGTATCTATAGAAATATTACAAAATAAATAGTAAATTATAGAGTGCATACCAAGCAAAATACTATGAAAGATGCACCTCTACTTTATAAGTGAAGTTTTTTTTAAGAGCAATAAGTAAGAATTTTATAAACCTTCCACCATTTATATTTGGAAATATGTCCAGGAATTAAAACTAATTTTAACTCCAGCATAGGGCTTGAAGCCATAAACAAACTTGGTCCAGTTATGTAGAAATTCATCACGTATTTAAGTGTAGCAACAGTTATATGTTTGAGACATATTAAGACATTGGTTATCGCGTTTATAACTGTTTGCTGAACGTCCAGTGCTGACTTCTTTGGTATTGATTTATTATTGTTGACCGTAAAATCTTCAAAGTGAATGAGAGGATATAACAAGAAACATATATAAATAAATCGACTCTGTGGCCTTAGAAAAAAACCCTTTTTGGTTTCAGTATTAATTAAAAAAGATTAATATACCCTCTCCACTACTCGTGGTCACTAACAATAAGAAATTTTACCATGACATAGGGCTTAGGGCTACAGACAAATTTTGGTCCACTTATGTTGAAGTTCGTCACATGTTTAATGTAAGCAAAAAACCAGTTTTCCGAAGAGGACTACAGCAACCAGACTTCGTTAGTATCGATTCATTATTATTGACCTGAAAAAATTTTAAAGTGAATGAGGACAGAACAAGAGACAGACATAACTAAATAGACTAAAGTTTTATACATAACTTATGGGGTCTTAGAAGACACCTTTTTGATTTCAATACAGATTAATACTCTTTCCACTATTTGTGGTGACTAACAATATGAAATTTATTACCATAAAATTGATTAATATTGTAGGCCACAATAATGTATCTCATTAGAATCATACACAAAAGAATATTTAAAAAATTTCAATTATAAAATTAATCAAAAATCATGATATTTTTAATTATTGTGATAATTAATCGAATGATTATTATTTTCCTATATTTTCAAAAAATATTTTTGATTAAAATTATGAAATTTTCATTTTAATTTTTATTATTGGAATGGATATAAAGTATTAAACAAGAAAGTGCATACAGATAATATTCTCCTTATGGTAAGCATGGAATAGGAAAGATAGCAATTGCAATGGTTGCCAAAAAATGATATCTCTCTCGATATATAGAAGAAGTAATCACAGTACAAGAGAAGAGATGTCTTCAATTTATCTAGATAAGTCGACATAATCCTGAACTCGAGCAATATAGCAAATTTACTTCAGTTCACAAATTTAGGAGTAGTCAAAACCATGATCTTATTTGGAAGTCTCAACTTAAGTTGTTGATTTCAATTATACAAATAATCGTTAAGTTCATTAAATGTTATATTCGCAATAAATTTATTTTAATTATAAGTTTAAGCTGTCCCAATGAACTACATACTGGTTCCAAAGAAGATTTAGAGCACATTGAAAAAAAAGAATAAAAAAAGGTTGTGAAACTTTTGGATTATTGTATAAGTAATAAGGATAACTTTCAAAAATCTTAGTCAAGGTCATCAGGCTGCCATAAAAGATTAGCAAAGATTCCTTTGTATTACCTGAAAAGAGAAAAATTCAAAAGGAATTGAAAGTGTTGAAATACAATTTAAAATTGAGAATTTAAACTACAGGTCCAAAAATAGTTGAGGCAAAGTCTTGTTAAAGGAAAAAAAGCAAGGAAACATTGATCGTTGCCTTTCACATAAACTGTGAAGAAGCCTAGTGAATATTCATATTGCCAAACCAGCCGCAATTGAGGATAAAGGTCCAATATTCACTATTAAAATTACACAACTGAAATTAAATTAAGGTTATCATATATTCAGAATCATTATGAGATCAACCTTATGATCCGTAAGGGGCCGATTAAACCTTATTTTATTATCTCGTAAGTGTACCTTATTCTTAATAAATCATTATGTTAAATTGAATCACTACACTGAACCTAAGTGCATGAAAATTTATGCAACTTAAGCGAAAAAAATTCATTAAATAAACAGATTTTTATTCTCTTCGACTAGAAAAATAATGCATTATTCCAATTGAATAATAATTATTCAAATAAACCGCAATTTTATTAACGAATTTGTTTAGTCATACTAACAATTTTTCATCAAATGAAAGAATTTACGAAAAATTAACGAAAATTTTCATTATGACGAATAAAGGTTTCATTAGTGGAAGGATGTAAATTCCGCTAAATTCCAATTAGATTTCGAGTTCTTTCGGAGTTCTATTTCAATAAACTCGAACTCTTCATTTGCTCTTGTTAAAATGCTAACTTCCATAGGTTTAAATCTTTTTAACTTAATCCATTTATATTCAATTAGATTCACTACAACATCTAATGAATTGGACTTAACTTAAACAAGAATTCGACTTAACTGAACGCTCTTTCAATTTGCATTAGAATTTTGCATTATATTTTTTCCTCTTATTTTTATCATTCAAATGAAAGTCATAAATTTCGTAACGCTTATACATAATATTTTCAGCCAAATTCGAGTGATGTTAGTTCACTAAGAGAAGTAAAAAACTTATGATATACAATATTTTCTTTTTATAGATGCAAATACATTATTTGAAAATAACAAAATGACGAATAGTAAATGTTCTAGAAATATATGACCATGTTCATATTCGCAGTTGTAGTTAAAATTTATAACAATTTACGCACATTTTATTAGATTTTTTTGATGTCATCTTCTAATAAGAATTTGTGTTCATGTGAAAGTGCATATTTTTTTTTTTTTTTTTTTGGAAATGTTCGGAAATGAAAAAATATGACTGACAACAAGGTGTATATCGCAGAAAAATTTTATATGCACTTTATATATATAAACAGAATATTTCAAATAATTTTTAGCTTTTAGATGCAAATACATTATTAAGGAAATGAAAATAACAAAATGACGAATAGTAAATGTTCTAGAAATATATGACCATGTTCACTATTCGCAGTAGTAGTTAAAATTTATAACAATATATACGCACATTTCCCACAAGTATTAGATTTATTTGAGAAAATGATGTCATCTTACTAATAAGAATTTGTGTTCATGTGAGAGAGTGCATTTTTTTTTTTTGGAATGTGTATGTTAAAAACGGAAATGAAAAAATATGACTGACAACAAGGCATCATCCATAAAAGGAACATTAATATCGCAAAAAGAATTTTATATGCACTTTATATTTATATAAACAGAATATTAATCAAATAATGCATTATATGTTGTTCATCTTTTATATTTTACATTAATCTTGGAAAAAGCAAACGAAAATTGCGTGAATTAAATGAATATTGATGAAAATATTACGAAAGTTAAATAATTTTGGCTTAATATGTTTGCTAAACAGGTTGGAGTTAAATTTATGCTACGTACTAAGTACTCATTCTCCCTTAATATGTTAATCGCTGATAAAAATATAAGTAATTTTGATAACTTAGTAAACATCCTTTGTTTCGCATAACCGATTTCCACTTTTCGTAGATAGATAAGTTTTATTAGAATAGTTGTTGGAATATCTCTGAGATTGGGCAGTTCCCCGGGTCCTGCTTATTTTTGTAGTGGCGTGTTCAAATTCTCCCTTTTAAAATAGTTAAAAATTCTTTAACGGATTTATATCCATATAAAAGTTCGAACATGTACTACTCCAGATTAATTGTACCTGGATCTATAAATCTTAAAACTAAAATTATTCATTGTGATATAAAAGATTTTTTGTTGTTTAAGTTGCTTAGGTTTCGAACAGCGTTTTTACTTCTAAACAGGTAGAATTTATTTTTAATGTTATTATTAGAATGTTGATTGTGAGCGTTAATATATAATAGAAATACATCTTTTAATTTATTTTTATCGATTATGTGGATTGAAATTTAAAAAAGTTAAAAGTTCAAATATCTAATAATAATGCCAGTAAATTGTCTTACAAATTGTGACTTATTGTATATATTGTTTTCCCATAACTATTTTACAGACAGACAGACAGACGAAAATCGTATTAGATATTGATTTAGTGCATTAATACATGCTTTGTAGCGCCTTAAGTGATTCACCTTTGGTGTTACAATGTCTTCAATTTCATTATTGATGATTTTTTTTAATATTTAAAACTTTTTCAAACTGCGTTTAAATAATTTTATATGTAATTGAATATGATGCTAGAATATATATACATAATGGGGTCTGAGATGATTCCTTTTTAGCATTACACCCGAAATGATAAAGTTATTATATCCTCTGCACAATTTGTGGTGGTGGAGGATATAAAAATAATTATAAAAAAATTCCTTATTGACCTTATTTTTTCTGTATTAAAATAAAAATTGTGATGGACTCATTAAATATTTGATACATGACTGGATAATTAGACTTTCCTGGATTAGAATAAAATTTTGAAGTAAAATTTATCAACAATAACAAAATTTTGGAAGGGATTTTAATTTATATTCTTTGAAATGAAACTTTTAAATATAAATTTACAATTTTTTACAAGATTTGTGTAAAACGTATTCCGATTTTTAAATATAACTATGAAAAATCCCCTTTTTTCTAAATACCACTTTAATTTTCTTTTGTTTTATTTCTTTTTAAAAATTCTAATTATCTCATGTAATAATTAAAACTAAAAGAACATTTTCCTTTCCACTTTTAATTAAAAACTTTAACATGAATTTAACTTCAATATATGAGTTTATAAGAAAATCGTTTTGTATAAATTCTTTAAATACACCCTACACAAAGAGGACATATTTATGTCAAAAACTCGCACAAAGAAAGCATTTTGTGATAAGTGGAACAAAAGACGCAACAAGTTTTATTAAGCTAAAATTAACAAATTATGAATTTATCCTGTTTCCCATTTAATGTTTAAATAATCTTTAATATTAACCAACAAATAGTTATTTCTTAAATTTAACAATATTTCGATTTCCATTAGTATTTCGTAAAAGTACCGCAAATGAATTTTTGTGATTCTATTATTCTTAATTAAATTTTTTTTCATCCATAATTTATATATAAGATTTATTGATTTGTCCTTATTAAGTTAGAAAAAACGTAATTTCCGACAAATATCGCACCAACGGTAACACTGAATACGAAATTGGCTTTAAGTAAGTAAGTTTTTAACTTATTTGTTAACAATCTTAATATTTTGCGAAAATCGGTTCACACTTTAGGGTTCATAAATTCTTACATTGGCGCGCAGTAATCTCAAAATGTGGAAATAATTCTATAACTTTGGAATTGTTGAATATTTTTTAACAAAATTTCAACAAGACGTCCTCGAGGTGATTTGAAGAAGGACATATTTCTCATTTATTTCATATTTTAGCTTTGACAATTTTCCTCCACAAAAACTAAACAAAATTATTTGCAAATAACAAACTTCCGATAGGGCTAGCGGTTAAAATGTTTCCCCAAATGTCACTCAATGTCCTTTATATGCATTTTACTTTTAGAATTATCCATACTTGTAATCGTTTTTTTTAAATAAATTATGAGAGCTATAGATATGTAGAACATATTTTCAATGAAATCCTAAATAAAACTGTGTCGATTTTCTTAAAAATTGTCCTATCCGGGGTGACCAACATTTGAGATCCACTTCCCGGCCCCAATATCGTCTAGACACATGTCCTTGTATTTGGTCCAATTTAATTACAATAGTCGGTAAATAATTTTATTTTCTTTTCAATACTTTTTTTTAAATAATTGAAAATAAATCGCAAAAAAACAAAGTACAAGAGATGGTTCATATTCCACGATATGATGATTAGGTATTCTATAGTCGGCCTTGATGGACTATAATTTTCTTACTTGTATTTTCTTATATTTGAGGGAATTTTGGTTGGTAAAAGGAAAAAATCTAGAACAAAAATTAAATAAATAAAAATCAAAGAACCTTAATTAGAAGAAAGTTAATAACAAAGAAGAAAAAATTTTTTTCAAATAAGAAGGTGAAATATTTTTGTTATATCAGAATTTTAAAATAAATAATTTTTTCTAAAATTTCAATCACAAAAAATAATAAAATCTTGTACTAAATTGACCTTTATGTTATTAAAAAAGTGCAGCAATTCCCACCACTTCGAACAGTTTACATAAACGCAGAGCTATTATTACTCCCTTTGGAAATATATGGCTTCCTCAATGTTCTAACCATGTTTAATTTTCGGAATCAAAATAGAATAAAAACATCTTCTCGAACACGCATTTTCGTTGAGATTTCATTGGAAGGTAGTAAAAAGTTTAGAACGAAGAGAATTTTTGTGTATAAATTAATATTTAGAAAAATATCAGTGCTATATTCGAGATATCGTTCTATATCCTTTTTGTTATTTGACTGATTATGTTGGATAAAAATAGCAAACTAATTGGATAACAAACAATCTGGCAAAAATTTTTTAAAGTCGGGGTTTTAATGTGAACGTTAGAATATTTTCTGCAGGGAGACGTACATGGCCAAAACGACACAGGTTTGATATTATGCAAGAATATATACACTTTATAGGGTCTTAGAGGATTCCTTCTTGGCGTTGCACATGTAATGACAAAACTAATAATCCCTCTACCACCACTAGTGATGGTGAAAGATATAAAAACCCAAAACATTTAATTTTATTTTAATTTTCAACTTTAGATTATTGAGATATAAATTTAATATTGTTATATCTGCCTCTGATTCCATCCATTTTAATTTTTTCCGAAAAACTGTTCTATAGGAAGTTGACAAAATATGTAAACTATAGATGGGTATCTCACTACCTGTGGGAGAACCTCATCCCCTGACTTACCGATATTTTTTATAGCCTATGTTAATCTCGGATATATTGGGATTAATCTGTGATAATTTTTACAATATCGGTTCTGCAATTTAGTTATCTATAAATCCTAAAAAACAAACATATTATTTTAACATAATAATTTATACACATGAGCATTATTATTTATTCGAATATATTTGTCTCGTGTTTTAATTTCGAATTTTGAAAAGGTCACACTTTTAAGATGACTAACTGAAATCAGCCTACTGACACCCCATTTTTTAAAGTTTCCTAAATTATATCCAAAGAAATCATTGCAGAACCATTGTGTATTATTAATGAGTAATTATACCCTACACCGGAACAAATGGTGAAGAGGACTGAGATCGATTTATTACAACTAGTTTCATAAACACCGAAATGTACATAAAGGAATGTTCAAAAAAACTGTTTCCATTAAAAATGTGTCCACTTATTTTTGGTCTAATATGGAATCCTGCCCCAGAATAAACAATCCCTTAAGGAAAATCCTTAAAAACAGGCCGGAGCTAAGGCCAATGGAGATATGTTTGTCTCTTGTTGGAAAATAGTTGAAGAGCACAAAAAAGTTGTCCAAAAGTGTATCAGATTTTAAACGTAGGTGGATTACTTGTTCGAACAAAGTGACAGAAAACATCATCACATTAAATTTCGCCGCTTCTTAGTTTAATACTGAATATAAACAAATATTAAACAACGACGTTGAAATTAAAAAATCGTATAAGAAAAAAGTTGTATCATCCTTAATCTGTTACTAAAAACAACACCTTTTCATTAATTTTAATATTATATTTTTCATAATAAAAATAATGATGAAGAGAGATTCGCTTCATCATCGACAACAGTATCTGCCTCTAAAAGTACTAACAAATATAATGAGTTTATTAAATACTTATAACAACTAATCCTCTTTAGTTTCTTCTTTTGCTAATAACAAAAGATTTATTTGAATAGATACTTTTAAGGCCACAATAAATGAAGCACTAAAATCGTAATTATGTATTTCTTACATACACACTTAAGTATCTCAGATTAAAGTACCATTTCGAATGGAGTGAAAACCCAAGAGCAAACATAACAAAAGTGGGGAAAAATCTAACGCCTAATACTCTATAAAATAATCTGATTATTATCATTACCGATCAGTACTCTCATTGTGCAAATATACTTAAATACACATACACACCTATATATCAATTTTAATACATTTGTATGAGTGTGTAAATATATATTAAATTAGTAAGATTACAGTCTCAAAACTCAACTCAATAGTGCATTTCATTTTGTAATATTCACAAAAAGGGAATGGAAACAAAAAAAAAAGTAGCAACAATAACCGAATATTAGAAATTACTAACGTAAAAAAAGTTTGCATGAAATGAACACTTCACCTTTAATCGACCACATTACCAATAACCACAAAATTTAATCAGCGATTCAGTTACTTGTACAATACAAATTTTCATTCATTTAAATTCACCCACACTAACTGTAGCTATAAAATATATATACACATACATATGCATGTAAGTATATTTGTATGAAGGCCCGTTATATGGTTATACAAATGTAACCAAAATAACAAGTTTTTGGAAAATACACAACTACAAGTAGTGAGATTTTCCAAAAAGGATGTTTAAACTCTCATGCAGAGATGCAAACATAGATAATTAATAAACTTATATATACATGTATATATTTGTAGTGTTTATATGTATAGACACACATACATATAAGTTGCTACAGTATAACATGCACTTTACTTATAATATTATATATAAAAATATAATTTTCACAGGGAAACTAAGAAAAATTGGAACAAAAATTAAAAATAATTTAAATTTTCAATAAAACAGTTCCATTAATTTTATTTATTTGAGTATTAACAAGAGACCTTCTCCAAAGGGGGCTTAATCATATTATATTTTTAAAAATTTTGCTTAAACATGTCATGAACATAAGGTAAAAAATTTATTTCTTTTAATATTTTTTTCTTTGATTTATTTCGAGTTATACGAACATATAAAACAAAGCATAGAAATATTTATATTTTACACAGGCGATATTTGTTTATATTTAATGAAATTTCAATATTAAAAAGAAAGGAGAACGTGTATTTTTATTTCTTTGAATTACCATACTTATAAATGAATAATCAACAGAGAACAGCTGCCAGTTTTCCTACAAAATAAAAAATTTAATACAAATTTCATAAAATACGCAATTTCTAATACAGAGAAAAGCAGAAGTTATATTTTTGTACCCTCCACGATCACAAGTCGAGAGAATGTATATGTATTCTTGCATCAAATCAAAATCTGAGTCGATATTGCTATGCCGGCCTGTCTGTCAGTTGTTGGCATGCTCACATCCACAATAATTGACACATCACAATGAAATTTGTTCTAAGAAGGTTCCTATTTAAAATCATTTAAATCAGTTCAGTATATCAAAAGATATGAACCGATATTTGAAGTAACCTCTTAGTTCCTGAAAAGGATTTCCGTAAAAACTATTGATTAGAAATCGACAAATTAGAATAAGAATTTGGCATAATATAAAGGTTTATGTATTTCATTATAATTCCAATAATGAACGAAATCGGTTTTGTAGGAAAAATGTTATAGTCAAAAATATAGCTTTTATGATTCATTACGTGTTTCTGTGTTGTATTAAGGAAAAACAGTTATATATTATATTCATTTGTGAGTTTCTAAATACAAATGTATATATACATATATTTTATAAAGTGTTCTTTTTGTACTACACAATTAATAAGTAAAAAGTTATATTAAAATAACATTTAAAAACTTAACCAAATTAACATAATTTTGGCAGGACGAAGAAGCTTACTATAAATACCGATTACATAAATATAACCACATAAAGGTCATAATTAAAAAATTACAAATTTTTCCGATCATAAGTCTGGTCAAAACTTTAGATTTAAACTTAAGGAAATATCTAATCCTTAAGCCAATTTTCTTCAAAATTTGCAATAAAAAGCTCTGGGATAGATTCCCTTTTTTTGGCGATTTTTGTATGGGAATAAATCACCGTGGAATATTTTGAAATTGGTCACAGATATTTAATACAAAGTAATACTGAAGTTATTAAAATAACTAAATATTTTAGCGTTAAAAAAAACGCCATTTTGGAAAGTGGTTTTATATTTGTACATATATATTATAAACCGAATGTCATAAAAAAATTTACACGTAAATACATAAATAATTGTGCTAAATTTTTGAAAATAGCTCCATATTTCAAAATTCTGGTCTTCATATGGTAGTTTTTTGATGGGGTGGTTCTTATTTTAAAATAACTATGTGTGTCAAATTTGGAAATTTATTTTGAGGAGTATCAAAATTTCGCATAATTTTGTTAATGGGTCTTTTAAAGGTTCAACTGGAATCTTGTGCTGCACATTAGGGCAGAATCGATTTTTGGCTATTTTAAAAAACTTAGTGAAGGGAGGGCAGAGGAGTGTAGCTTTATAACTTTGAAAATATCAACTTCCTTGGGGCTGTATGGACTTAACAATAGTACTAAAATGGTATTTAAACTCAAATCCAATTTGTTTGTTATTTTATCTTATTCCAAAACTTTGTCAACTTGTTATAACCTATTGAAAATGTATATAATAGAAAGTATTCAATACCCCATAAAGTATACATTCTTATACAAAATCAACATCTTGATCTAGCTATGCATTTCCGTCCGTCTGGCTGTGGTTGGCACGCTCACTCTATTAATAGTCATAGTTATAACCCAATGAAATTTAACATGGATCTTTATTATTATCCTACGCAATTGTAATTTATAATCTGCGAAATCGGCTAAGTACAAAAATGTAGACTTATTTCTAAGACAACCTCATAATTCCAAAAGACATGTTTTTACAATTATTAATGACCGCACACAAAATTTGGTCATTAAATGCAGCTGTACACATTTCATCACTGTGCCAGAATCCGTTCTGCAGTAAAATGCATAAAAAATCAATGTGTCATACAAGTCGCTATTTTGAACTGGCAGCTGTTCTCTTTTGAAACAAAAATAAACCTAATAAAACTAGTTTGTGCTGTGGCAGTTGTTTTCTCTAGCTTCTATATAAGTCACCATCGCAGAATAAAGTCTTAAGCTTATAAACTCTTAAATATATACTAATTTTATTGCAGCTCAACACAAATATTTTTAAAACTGTCTTAAGTACATGTTGGTTATTAACTTGACTTATATCGGTCGAAATTGATTCATGCGCTATAAGCACTTTAAATCTTAAGCTGTTTAACAAATTTCTCATATCACTGTACAGTTTATAGTTTGGGGAAATCTTGTTAAGACAGATGCTTAAATTTTGGTCGGTGCTTTGTAAACCTTAATTCCTGCCATGAAATTGAAATTTTAATTCATCACCTAATGTCAGGATATAAACATAACGTTAAACTGCGAACAACTAGCAAAATATAAATATATGTCCAAGTGTTTGTGCATGCATGTGTGTTCGTGTGCATATATGTTAAATTAGTGAGTGTAGTTGAGTAAAGTTTTAGAGTAGAGTAAGTGCATACAGATATAGTGAGTACTCAACGGAAGTAACAGCAGCTCTTAACACAATTGTTTACCTCTAACTTTTTGTACATATTTTTTTTTTTTTGCAATTGCTTAAACATTTGCACATGTGTGTATGTGTGTATTAATAATATGACCATGGTTTAATGCTTACAAATACATGTATATGTTTGTACCTATTATAGTAATTATATAATGGTTTTAATATAAAATGGTAGAAAAAATCTAAATATGTGTTCTTATTTTACCATAAAGTTTTTGTAATTTTTAATGCAACTTTACCAAAAAACCCTGGAGGTTTAACACTCGACTTTATGTTAGGGAACATAAATATTTTATCAAATACGCCACTTAAAACTTATCTTGAGGGCTAATTTTATTAAACCATGTTCGTGATAAGTGACCGTTTTTATATGAGTATTAATTTTCTAAAAGACATGTAATCGTTTAGCTAAACAAAAGAAATACTGTTCGAAAGAAATATTTTAATGAAAAAGTTTAAACATATTTTAGATTAAAAAAAGTGTAAATGTCCGTTTTATTTTCATTTATAAAAAATTATAAAAATCGCCTTAAGAAGAAAGTCTCAAGTTCGTGCTCACTACACTGAATCGTGAATCGTTTCACTACCATATTATATCCCTGAGTTTTCCCCCCTAAACATGTGCAAATCGCTGCATTTATGTTTTCTTTACTTTGCGTAATTAATGGCTTAAAAACACTTGCAAGTCTCCAAAATTTCAAGAGTTGGCAGTCTAACTGAAACTCCCACAAGCAAAACAGAAAGAGCGAGTCTGGGCAAATATTTACCATACCTTCTTTAAGTGATTTTGCCTCTCCCAAACCTCCGTGAGAATACAAAGTGTCGTGAGGTATATATTTACTTAACATAAACTTAGCTCTTCCTCAGTCTCTTGTCAGGACTTCACATAATTTCCCAAGTATAAGAAGTATTCCTCAGCGTCTTCTTTTTCCTTCAAATCTTTTGTGGATAATAGAAAAACCGCGAGTTTATAAAATACCTTTAAAACTAGCAAAATATGATCACTGGTAGCAGAAACTGCTGAGGAGATCAGCAACTAAGTTTTGGAAGAATGACCTACCCTAAAATTATCCAAAACTCCCCACTTACAGTAATGTTTCTTTTAAACTTCCGTGAGAAAACAAAGTGACGTGGATATAATCCAAAAACCCCTTCCGAGCTTTCAGAATACTGCTCAGCAAATACAGTTGTAATACTAAAGCTGTCATCTGCTACTGACAGATGAAGATCACTACCCACGGAATCTCTTCGAACTCTTATCCCTTCTCCAATTGCTTTTAGGAAAAATAAACTTTACAAAATTAATAAAATATGATGAAACGTATGTTCTGGAAGATTTTTCGCAAGTTCCTGATCAAAAATTTTTTGTTGCTGATGATCGAGAGAATGATGAAGAAAATTTAGGATCCAAAACAATTTTTGGTATGACAAGCAATATGCAGATGCGGCAAAAGAAGTCTATCATTTGTTTTTACCGTCTCTATAAATACCGAAACATGCAGTAAAGAGTGTTTACAAAAATGCGTCTTACATTCGTAAGTTTTCATAATTTATTTAGTATGGTCTTTGTACCAAGAGAGATAAATCTTTTGAACTGCTCAATTTGGCCTGTGAGATATATAGAGCTCTTGTTACAAGAGAATTGAAGAATTCAAAAAAAATGATAAAATACCTGTTCGAGCAAAGTGACAAAAAGCACTAAAATAGTTAATGGAAGGGTTTCCAAAGAAGGTTCTAAATATCATCACAAAATAATATTTTTTTTTGTAAATTGTTATTATAATTTCAATCAAATAAAGTTGAGTGTTTTCGTTTTTGTTAACATATATGATAAAGAGAGATTAAACAACATTTTTTCAATGTTAAATTTACATTATATGTTTTTGTTTCACTTTATTATTTTCTTATTTGGCAATAAATTCAGTTTATATGTATCTTCGCAAAAAAATGCTTTATTACATCGTCAACGTGTCAAAATACTCAAACTAATCACTAAATACTGTTTCATTGATAAATTACACAACTGCATGTCAACTGCAACATGCAGCAATCACAACATCAGTAAATAAAAAAAAGCAATATTACAAAACATTTGCAACAACTACGAGTGTAATTTTATACTCGAATCAAACACTTTTCAGTTACAAATGTTACAAACGTATAAGAAGAAAAATGTTGTATATAAAAATAAAATTGCTTTTCCAGAGAATTTTAAAAGACGCTGAAAAGATGACAAGAAAGAATATGAGCACCAAAAGCGTGTGTGAGATTTTGAAAATAGTGATAACGATTTCTAAACACCCTATAAATTCATACATTCCTGAACTTACTTTTTTTGCTTTAATATAGCGATAATAGAAATGTTCATACAATTCCCGTTTAAAGGACCACAACATCCTTTTTTTGAATTATTTTTTTAAGCAGTGAATCTAAATATTTCATATGATTTTTTATGCATATCAAAATTAAATAATAATTAAAATTATGTTTCATAAGTCGGGTTGTAGGGTAAACTAGTTTAACTAAAATTTGACAGCCAGAGACTATGCAGCAGAATTAAAAGGAATTTCATGAAAGTCACTACTATAAGTCTATTAAAGACAGAGTAGTTTTTAAATACTAAAGTTTTTTTTTCTAAATTTGCTATAATATAAGTAAAAGAAAGTATATAAGTATTAAGGAGCCAGATCAAAAAAGTTCCTAACATACATATACATATGTTAATATGGATACACTTAACTAAAATTTTCAATTTTTGTTTTATTATTACAATTAACAAAAAAATATATAGTTTTAATCACCAGTGATTAAATTTTTTATTTTTTTTTTTTGATAAACATTCCATTAAAGTTTTTATACTGCTTTCTGTCAATTTTCTCGATCAGGAAGTCCATTTCCGCTAAACATCTTACACATTTTTGGAGATAATTCTGCGCTCTTTAATTCTTTTTAACAAGAGCATATAATCTCTCCACTGGCTTTTGCTTCGAGCTGCTTTGAAGGTCCGCCTCTCTTGGTAAAAATACCACACTTTTGGTGTCGTACACTCTAGGGCTTGTTTACCATAGTAAAAGGAAACCAAGTCAAGCCAAAAATAACTGGACGCATTAAGAAGCCTTATGAATGGATACAACTTTTTTAAACATTCCTTCATGAAAATTTCTTTTGCACAGCTACAAATTTCTTATCATACCAAGAACTCTTTCGAAAATTCGAAATTTTGATTATTGCTTTTGGGCTTCAGATTTTTCTTCAACATACCCCCGATCATCAGCAATATAAAATTTTTGATTCAGAAGTTGTAAGAAATCTACTGGAACATACGTTACGTCATTTATTATGCAGCAAGAATTGACGTCAAGTTTTCTAAAAAGTGAGCTTGACTTCAATTTTCCACTTTTAAGTATTCCGTTCGACACAGTTAAATCGAATAACGAAATGAAATTTTTAAGTCATAAAAGTCCCAAATATAAAGCGATTTCTACAAAATAAAAAGTCTTATAGTATACAAAATCGATATACCAAATTATGAGAGGGTCGGTCCACTACTTCACATATGTCGCATACAAGCTCCCTTCCAAATATCACTTTGAATACATAAATCTCACGTATACCTTGATATTGTAAAAAAAACTGTCAAATTAAGATAAATTTAATCTAAAATCGATGTTAGAGATTATAAGAGGGTCTGCCCATTATTTCTTCAAACTCCGATATAACTCCCCAGAAAAGTAATTCCAAATGTATAAGTTTCTAAGCATAGGATTTTGCTCGATTTATTTGTCTCTGGCAAAACGCCGATAATTTTTATGAAAAATATCTCTTTTTTGGTAATAAACTGTTTTAAATATATCAGATCCCCGACGTGCGTCTTTTCGATTTTTGTCGCTATTGAAGTTGTAAAAAAATTCGATTCGATTAGCGTCGTTGTAACGTTAACTTGGTTCGGTCCGATTTGAGTTATCTTGATCCAGATTTGCTTCGGTTCAATTTACGTCGTTTTGATTTTGATTTTCATCGTAAAAAAGGTTTAATTTATTACTGCAGCATTAGGAATAACCATTCTCGGCATCACTGATAATACATATCGTCACCTGTACATTAAATTTTCAGATTGAAATGAGGGAAATTCCCTTTTTTATGTAAGTGGTGGTAAGAACAAGTGTCTGGTTGGGGTAAGAATATAGTGTGTAAATCCCCAAAGTGCATTAAGGACGTAAAAATTAGTCAAAGTAAAAGAAAATACATTTTTAAATTAGTTGAAGTCAACGAGAAAAAGGTTTTCAATATAGTAAGAACAATTTGTTATAGAGACAGTTATAAAATAAATCAAACAGTTTTAATTGTCACACCACTCCAAGATGTTTTTAAAGAATATCACTTATTGGTAGAGAATGAGTCCCTTTTTTTGGATACATGATTATAATAAGAGAAAAATTCCACTGAGCTTTTTATATTCCGAATTTAAATTTAAGTGTACTTTATAGAAAAATTTGATTGGATTTGCGTCACTTTTCCTATTAACGACGCAATTCGGTGCTCTAATGTAATATACACAAAAAGTATACCTTCCATTTAAATATATAAAGTAAAAATAAATACGTTTTTAAATTTACTTAGTTACAATAACACATTTAAAGCCTTAAAGATATTTATATTAACTTAAAAATGTTTAGAATATTAAATATATTTTTTATTATTCCAGTTAACAATTAAACTTTAATGAGGTAATTAATCATTAATTATTCAGATAAGTTTCGTATGAAAATAGCTGAAGGTGTTTGCCAAGAAAACCAATTAATTAAATATGCGATTTAATATGCTTCGTACATATAATGTTTCCACTAAATTGTTTTCATTTACCTCCACAACAACAAAACCAAATACCTCAGAAAAGAATGAAAAAAAAAAAAAAATAACTGATATACGGGTGAAAAAAAGAATATATTCATAGAAAAACAATATTAATACCCAATAAACAATTAACAGGTGGAAAGTGAATTAGTGAAACAATTTAAGAATTAAGCTTCATATACGATAATAACTAATTTAGTTTGAATTGTGATACAGGAAATATCAAAGGGGAAAAACAAACCATTGAATGGAACAAGGCAAAGAACATTTAAACATTTGTTAATTGGGTTTTCTAAGCGAAACTTGGCAGACTTACCATAAGCATGGGAAAAAAAGTTAAAACAACCATAAATAGCAACAACTGTTTGTTGTGGCAAGAAAATTTATAGTCATCAACGCCATAAGACAAGCATCTCTGATTCTTACGGGAGTTATATTTATGTGAGAAAACACAATCGTCTTATAACAAATAATTCATTAGTCCTTCTATTCCAAAAGTTTTGAAAGAAAAAAATGGATATTAAATAGAAAAATTATAATTAAATAATGTACACATAAACATGTAAAATATCGGAAATATTTTTAAACATTTTTGTCTTTATTCATTCCCAAACTTTGGATTCGAATAAAGTTTTTTTGTTTATAAATTAAGTTATTCGATTAATTTTAGTAGATTACCTTTTAAAGTTAAGTATATCAGAAAAATTATTATGCCTTATTTCAAAAAATTGGTTTGTATTTTAATAGTTTTATAAGCTTCAACCAGGGTTACCGTTGCATAGTGGTCCCAAAACTCTTTTTTTGAAAATAATTCTGTAATTTTGGAACTATTGAATATTTTTAAAGAAATTTGACAAGACATTCACGAGGCGCTTCTCAATTGATTTGAAGAAGGACGAAAGTTTTTAGTAGGTTCCGAGGTAGGGAAGTGGATCTCCAAATTTGATCCTACCTCGGGCATGTTAATTTTTGAAAAAAAAAAAATCGGCAAAATTTTATTTATTATTTTATAGAAAAAAACACTTTACATGCAGTTTACAAACTTACATGCAGTTCTCGCAAGTCTTATGGGAATTTCGTTAGTTTTCAACTATTTCCTTTGTTTTTTGAAGAAAAAATGTCGAAGTTAGAATCGTCAAAAAGTACATTTTTTATAAAGCTACATTTACTAGGTACCAAAAAAAATATGCAATGAACCAAATTTTTATATAACGGCAGAGTGAGCAGTTTACTAAAGAAAGGAAATTTTTTAAATAAGTTTTCTCCGGATTGGAAATTTGAGTATTTTGAATGAAAAGGTGGGAATATTTAAACAATCGTACGTTAAGGATAACTTTTTCCATATTATATGAAAATTTCATATTAAAGTCTTAATTCAAAAATAACTTATTTAATGTCAAATATTAGAAATTTTTTACATAAAAATTGAATCTTTAACAATTTTGTTATTGATATTTAGCTTAAATATTTTTTTATCTACAACATATTATTTTTCAAGTAATTACCATTTTCAATGATACTAAACATATATTTTATTTTATTGGACACCACCTCTCAAAAAATAATTGAAACTTGGGCCACTCGCCAGAAATCGTCACATTTCCCATACAAATATGTGCTGCAGTCTTGTATGCAATAAGTGAATAGCAGTTTCAAAATGTTTTTTTAAAAATGTTGCATAAATCTTTAACTGTTAAACATATTTAATTGAAAACTCGCACAGTTATTTCTAACGTATTTATGGAGTGTTTTGGAAGAGCACAAGTTTCTGGCGCCTCTCAAAACCTTGGCTAAATTAGTAACATGTATTAAAGTCACTTAAGTATAAGTTTAGAATATTCTTGGAAGGGTCCTTATATTATTTTTTATTTTATTGTCTTAAAGTTGATACCTGTACGACACACGGATGTTAAAGTAAATTTTGCATATTTTACCTTGTTATATTTTTAGCTGATTCGATTTTAATAATCTTTGATACATTAATGAATAAGATGTAGCTGAACTTTATAAATAAATAGCTTCAAAAACTTTTCATTGCATAAGATATCGAATCATTCTCGATCTGTAGAAGTTGATAATTAATGATATTTCAAATTTCTTTACCAAATCACTTAAACATTTTTTAATTCATAATGACAACTGTAGATGCCAATATTGGTAGATGACTTGAAAAACTTCCGAGCGAACGGAACTCAAAATTTTTCGTGTAATTTAAAAAGTCACCGAAGTTAAAATAAAAAGTTCGTATTTCAGGTTAATTTTTTCACTTAGAAAACGTTTATTAGAACACAATTTTGGAAAAAAAATTTAAACTATAGAAATTCATTTTTTGATCTTTTCCTAATGTTTCTAATTGTTTCTTTTGTTAAAAAATTAGTTAACTTGGATTATTTAAATATTTAAAACGATCGTAAATCGTAAAAATCTATCTGTCAGAAATAATTCTAAATGTATAGTCATTACTTACCGGGAACTAAAAGAGCCATTCTGGGATTCAAATTGGTTATGTTAATTTTGCAGCAAAAATACTCGTGCATATTTTTGTATTGAAATACAAGACATTTTTAAATGAAGATCCTTCCCAATTTCCATAAACTTAAACTTTTAACCAAAGTTTTATTTGTTATTTTTTAATCTGATTCAACTGAGTGACCAGAAGAGGGTACGAACTAAAATCCTTAAATTTTTTCAACAAAACCCAACTTGGTTCTACAAAATTTTGCCATGCATTCGAAGGACTGAAGTAAATCTGTTTCTAACGTTATTAAACAGTACCGGATAAACTTTTCTGTTGATAGAAAGCCTTTTTAAGAATTGATCCACATGATGTTTTTAAAGCAAAAAAATATAAGGTATTTTCAAAAAAGTTCCCATTACATCCGGTAGGAAAGGAGCTCGGTTAATACAAATGCAGGTTTAAAAACATACTATACTCAGACCAAATACAGAGCACGGAAATTAATGAAAAAAATTCTAAAAAAATATATTTTTGCAGAAAATGTTCTTACTGATTTTTCATAACTTCCAAAACTTGTATAATGTTGATGCTGAAAGAAATATTGACAAAAAATCTAGGACCCAAAATTAGCCAAGTTTCCACAAAAGTTTTTGCTATGGCAAACAACATGCAGTTGCGACAAAGGAAGCCAATCAATTGTTACATCGGGCTCTTCAAATACCAAAATTTACAGTGTTAATGAAAATGGCTGCTTCAATTCGTAAGACTTCATAATGTGTCCACTTATTGCTAGCATGATGCTTGATTTTAATGATGCGATATTTGTACCACGAGAGGCAAATTCTCAAAACTGCCCGAGCAAAAGTCAGTGAGGGGATAAAGAGCTCTTTTTAAAAGAAAGTTAAAGAGCTCAAGAGTGGCGTAGAATTTAAACTGAGATTGAGTATCAGTTCGAGCAAAATTTAAGCACTATAAAAACGTTAGTGGAAGTGTTTCCGAAAAAAGCCCAGAATTCCATCACTTGTAATTAAAACTGTATTTATATTTTTTTGTAAATTGTAATAATGTTTTCAATCACACAAATAAATTAAAACTGTTAGCTTAGCAGTTTCTTTTGTTTAAGAATTTTTCGATCTCACTATTTAAGTACAAACTACAAATCACAAAATCATAAAATCAGATCCTCTCGGTTCATAATTAAAGTTCGAAAACACCAAGAAATTGCACCATCATATCATAATTTGGAAATCAATTGTTATATCTCCTTTTCATAATTTTAAATCTTTTCAATAAATTCACAATATTTAAAATCAAATATAAAGTTTAAGTAAAACAATCGTATCTAAAATTTAATTAAATTTGCTTAATAGTTACTAAGATTGCAACAGATTTCCATTTCATATAAGAAAATTACAATTCATCCTAAAATTAGAAATTACATAACAAATATATGATTACTTGAATAATGCTATATACATATGCACATGTATATAAATATCTGCATGAATTTCTTAGTTTCATCATATTTTAATGTAAATATGGTAAATTAAATTGTTTTGCATTAATGAGCATGTTCTCCAAAAATAAAGGATTTTATAAAAGATATTGCTTAAATGAGAAAATCTAAATCTAAAATTTCTCTATAATTTATTATAGTTGAAGATATATTATTCAGTTTAATATTTTGAATTAATTTTGAATTAATATTTTGAATATATTGTAAAATAGTAAAAACATAAGGAGTGAGATCAAAAAAATCCTTTACAAAGTGTCAATAAGGAAACAACTAAATATATATGTTTTGAGAAAAATTTTCCTCAATTTTCTGTACTCAATTTTTGGCAGGGTTTTTTTTCAGGAAATTTTTGAGCCTTGATCGCAGTCCTTTGTATGCATGGCCATGTTTTTGTAAGCACTTTTTTCTGGTCACTAATTTTTATTAATAAAGGTTACTTCATCAAATTAATTAAAAACAAATAACAACAAACAAAAATGCGTGCTAGAAAATGCATTATATTTCGTATACACACACTTACAGATGGACTCACAAATGATTTAATATATAAACGTGTTTCTTAAATACAACACGGGAACACTTACTGAGTCATAAAATTAGTTATATTTTTAGCAATAACTTTTTTCTACTGAACCGATTTCGATAATTTTTGGAATCATAATGTAGTTCATGAAGCTTTATATTATGACAAAATCTGATTCTAATTCGTCGATTTCTATTTGACAGTTTTACGAAAATCCTTTGCCAGAAAGTAGAGGTTGCCTTAAATATCGATCTATATCATTTGACCCATTTCTCGGGAAATACTCAAGCCAAATTTTATTATGCAGACAGACAGATGGACATAGCTTAATCGATTCAGATTTTGATTTGATGAGAATATATATAAATTATGGAATCTTAGATGATTACTTCGTAGCTTTACACACGGAATGACAAATTAAATATACCATCTTTACCATTTGTATTGGTGGAGGGTGTTAAAATCAAATAATACTTGGTAAAGAGTTTTAATAAGAAATACGTGTTGAGAATTTTCGATCTCTCTCCTTATAATATTTAGTTATAGGCTAATGATGCTTTTTATTATTTTTAGAAGTAAGAAGTCTTAATTAGTTCCAATTCTTTTGATAATTTTTAAAGAAACGAATATCAACCCGTTGCCTTTTTATTAGTTTTTTTTATTTGAAATAAAAACTGTAGTTCTTGTTCGATTGGATGGATTTAACGTAATTATAGCAGATGAGTATGGCATTCGGTAGTTTGCCATTTCAACTATGGTAGAGGTGGAGTAAAGGCAAAAGGAATTTTGTATATTGTTACATATTCCTATAAATGCATTCATTTTTCCCCTATTTTTGTTTTACTTTTGTTGGACTCATCCATAAATGAAATTAAAGTTCTAACTGTACTTATATATATTTTGTTTTATCTTGTTTTATCGTATGCCATAATCATGTGATCAGATGTTCTTTGTGCTGTAGAATATATCTATAAACGCAGACGCGAAAATTGATTTTGAAAAAGTACCAAAAATTAAAAGGTATATTTTT
Source organism: Cochliomyia hominivorax (assembly GCA_004302925.2). Classification (NCBI taxonomy): domain Eukaryota; kingdom Metazoa; phylum Arthropoda; class Insecta; order Diptera; family Calliphoridae; genus Cochliomyia; species Cochliomyia hominivorax. The sequence goes on from PYHX02000467.1 coordinate 65,837,318, forward strand.
ACTACAGAATATTCTAATTAAATCGATAAATTTCATAACGTATAACGATTCTCAAGGAAACTTTACTATTTTATCGAGAAAATATCCAAATTAAATATTTTCATCCTAAAAGATATTTCAATAGAGGAATTGGAGTTAAAATTGAACAGTTCGAAAGTTTGGTGCGCAACATCTTTCAGAAAGGATAGAATTTTATTGTTCGGATATCTACCAAGGGAAATACAAAATTAAAAAACTACCATAATGAAAATCGTCTAAAATTCTCGCGAAAGTATATGAAATGGGTAGAGAAGTGTAAGAAGATAATTTCTATGATGAAAAAATGTTCATCTGGATGGACTTGACTCAAAGTCTTGTTATTGGCAGATATCAAAACAAAATTTCGACGGTGGTAGTATTATGATTATGTCTTTTGTTTCAACAAAAATAAATAGTAAAATTTGTAACGAATTTCTGGAAGATGCTCATCTGTCTTTTATGGACAAAAAAATGACGAAGATTCCATATTCAAGAAAGAAAATACTGCAGTACATGTTTCAAAGTAGTCTAACTCATGGTTTAAGGAACACAGTATACCTTTCTTGGACTGATTTAAACCCAGTAAACAACTTCTATATAACCTCCGCTTCCTATATTATTCTGTAGTGGTGGGTTCATGTTTCATAGCAGTGGGACAGAACACAGGCCTGATGAACGTCTTTGCAATCTGTAACTGTAGTTATCAGTAACTTTTGGCCAGCAAAATAAAATTATGGACCATTTTTAGAATTGATACAGTGAAAAAAAATTTTAAACGCTTTTTTAAAAAGGTCCAAAGGGTCAAAAATTCTCTGTCATCTTTAAGTTACCTTTCAAAATCGACTCTGCCTCACCGTGCATGCCAATGAATTCCAAATTTTATAATTTGGTTTATTTGAGAATTTTTCGAAGTCTATAAGGCGTAAGTACAACAGTGAACACTTTTTTACAGAAAGCTCCACACTAACAAGAGAGTTGTTTGTATGGTCTTTAGCGGACTCCTGCGTTGGAATTCAACTTCTTTCTGCCTCAAGGTTGTTGTGTTGGAAGTTATTATGAAATTTTATAAAGTAATTTTAATTAGTAACACCTTTAAGTTCTTAAATTCTGTTTTCAACAAGCTATTACTCACATTCCTATTCTCCCAGAATCACGAATTATTGCCCCAAATTTCTACATTTATTCTACTGTTTAAAAATTTGTATACCTCCTTTTTTGCACTGATAACCAAAAATATGTACTTGTACAGAAAACGTATAATTTGCTCACTCTGATTGTATTTTGTTTTAATAATTAAATGATCTACAGCAAAAAAAAAAAGAGGACTGAAATTAATTCGTTCAAAAATTCCATGTTTGTAAATGTGTACATACCAAATGAGTATCTCATTTTTTTCGGTATTTTTCCTTGATTTTTTTAAACAAGCAACCCAAATTCAAATAGTTTGTTGATACATTCATTCGTTCATACATGGTTTCGTATGTTTATTTAACTACTTTATATTACGTGTCCACACCACCATAATGATGACGATGATGCCGTTGATGGTTGGTTAGATTAGTCCGAGTTATTTGTACTTATTCGTACATGCATGTATAACAAACATGAATGTATGTTTGAATGTATGTGTTTAAATATGTATTTTTTCCTTCCTATTATTTACATACAAATGTAACTCATACATTTATTTGAAGTAAACAGACATGCCTTCATACAAGTATAAAATAAATAGGAGTTTGGTATCAGAAGGTATTTAGATAAACATTAAATGCTGGAAGATATAAATTATAAATTTGAATAAATGTCATATTTGATGCTGCCATATTTAAAATATCCTGACTAATTTCTTCTTATAACACTCTACGGTTATATTAAAATTGTCATTCCATGTGTAACGCTCAAACATCTAATTCTTTCATTAAATCAAAATATGAGTCCGTCTGTCATTAACGCAACAACATGAAATTTGGCCTGAGCTATTGATATTGTTCTAAGACGTTTCCTATTTAAAACTAGCAAAATCGGTTTAATATTAAGCGATATATACCGTTACCTCTTAACTCAAACGAAAAACTTTTGTAAATTTTCTTCTTATATAAAGCTTACATTCCAAAAATTATCAAAATCAGTTCACGAGAAAAATATAACTAATTTTATGACTCACTCAGTGTTCCTGTGTTTGTACGTACACTGAGTATGTACAAAAAATATTGTATTTAGCCGAATATAGGGTTGCTACTTGTTTCCTTTCACCTCTTTCAAAAAGCTCGGCTTTTATTTTTACGTCTCAACTGGCTTTAGCCACCCACGACTTCTTGATACGTGAGAATATTTTCTATATGTCTAATTACTTTATAAAAGTAGTTCTATATCATTGGAAGCATATGACTCCCTTAACATCAACAAATTGAGTAAGATATTTTGTAGACGAGCTTGGCTAAGAGATAACCTAGTATAACCTATGTTTGTGTGTGTTTTCACAGTATATAATAGGATTACTCGTAAGCTCTTACTGCCCTATTTGGATATACAATAAAATTATTGTACTTGTACTTGATCTTTTCACTTTGCTATATATTTTGTAATTGTGGGAAACGATGGCGCTCAAAAGGTCTTGAAAATAGATGAGAAACAAAAATTTCGCGCGCGTTTAAAAATAATTGCGACCATATAACTCTGCACATTTAATTTCAATGGAGTCAAACAGCCGAAGTTCGATCAAAGTGATAGATAGCACTATAAAGGTAATCCATCTCTTTTAAAAATCTAAAACACTTTTGGACACCTTGTTTTTAAGCAAGATCACAACATGTATCCATTGCCTTTAGCTCGGGGAAATTTAGAAAATTTGACCCGCTTGGTATAAATACCACATTATTTTTCTTGTACCACTGAAGAGCTTGTTTATCATAGTGATATGATAACAAGTCGGACCAGTAACAAATGGACACATTATGAAGTCTTATGAATAGAAGTAAGCATTTCTTATATATCACCCAACATGAAGCAAGAATATGTCTGTGTCAGGAACTTTCTTGTATGTTTTGCCACCTCTTACTCCCCTACCGTTTGTGTTGGTAGCACTTTAATATTATGTGGATAAATTTTTTATTAACGAACAAGTTCTTCTGGTACTGTTTAATAACATTAAAAACAGTTCAACGCAAATTGAATGCATGGCCAATTTTTAATAGGACAATTTTGGATTTTGTTGAAAATAGTTAATGATTTTAGTACGCAGTTTTTTTTTCATTTTAATAAGATTAACAATATTTTCATTTTTTGGCATTAACTGAAAAGTTTTATAAAGGTAACTGGATCATAAAAAGGTTTAATGGAAAACGTGTGCTATATATTTTTAAAAGCATCCCGAGGAATATTTCTTCGAGGGAGCACAGGCACTGAGGAAATATTTAGTAACTCAAGGAATTCAAAATCAGTATAGTATTATTTAAAGTTCAGGCAAATGTGGTTTGTATGATTTTTTGAAGCAGTAATTAAACTCTTTCCTCTCTTAGCATTTGATTATAAAACATAAAAAATATCGGCACAGTCCGATCTCGCTTCTTTAAGAAAGGGAAATATCTAGGATGGTTTTGCTGTGCCATACGATGACATTTATTTACTCTTGACCGTTTAATTCCCATTAGGCTTATCACCTATAATTATATAGATAATAAAAGAGTATCTACCATTAAAATCTTTCAAAACTAAACCCAGTTCAAATAATTTCTTAACGTTTGGCAAAAGGCTTATGATACAAGTATACTTTTTATTATATACATACGTACATACATAAAATGTATCTACATATAAAATAAAATATGTTTGTATATATATTTCACTATTTTTAGCCTAGAATTTATAACTGATTTTGACGATTTAGTTTTCAACTTTCAAAAACAACAAATTATTGTATCTATGTATGTTACACACATACAAACTAAAGCAGAATGCAAAATGACATTAGTTTGTCAACTCATACATATTAAATGCGGCAAACGTTTGTTTTCCCTCTGTCCAAGACTATTTTTTCATCTAACTGCACAAGTTATAATGGTGCAAGTTTGTACGAAAAATATATTTTTGTTTGACTACATTTTATACATGCAACACAGATACAAAAAGAATAAAACAAAACTAACACCAGAATAAGAGCAAAAGAGAGAGAAAGGACAAGAAAAAATAGAAATTTTTAAAAACTAAATTCTAATACATTCATTCATCATATATCTATATATTTTTTATACTTTTAGTTGCTGCTGCTCATATGCCCTGTATTCTGGGTGTAGGCAATGTTGAATTTTAAAAAGGTACATAATTGCATTGTTAATGGTTGTAGTGGCCTGATAAACACTCTATGAAAATATATATTTTTAAACTTTTTTATAAATTTTGTTCATTTTTAAGGAAAATGTTTCTTTAATTTTTGTATAAATGTTCATCCATTTTTTAAAAAGTGATTTCCTATTGAAGCAAATGCTTTAATAATTTTAAAATACCTGTTTTACATTAATATTGAATATTTATATGTTCCTTACAAAAAAAGAGAATTTTTAAATGATGACAAATATTACCGCTGATGCCGTTATATTCTAACGAAGATAACTAATTAAGACAACATCTACATATGTATGTGTGTGCAGCTGCATAAAATAACTTACGGACTGATTTCTAAAACAAATATCAAAATCAAATTATACATATTTGTACATTTGGATTATGGTACTTTTTAAATAAATTGCAAAGATGTGATGAAACTGTTTCAAATACTGAAATGCTAAGTACAAATAAGAAATTTAATGCAACATTTAAATTTTCCGAATCAGTATGAAGATATCAGGTCATTAATTGTGTAGTAGTAGCTTCTGAACGTCGGGTTTTTTTTTTTAACTAGAAATTCAGTAATTCGGTGTTTATATCAATTCCTGGTCACAGTAATACACAGCCATTCACGGTAGCATACAAGAATGACGTAGCAACAAGACAATGCGCGATGTTTGGTGATCAATATATCGAGCAACTGCACAGTGATTTGTTCCCATACAAAAAATCCTGAAAAGTGGGCCAGTTAAGAAAAACCCAAAGTATGAAAAAATCGGTTTTAGTACTAAAATAACTTCCATGTATCCTTAAGTAAAATTTTAAATATTGTTCTTAATTAAGTTATGAAAACTTTGAAGTTTTGTAATTAGGTTTTTTATATGGTTACTACTATGGTTATGTGAATCGAAAGCCTTTTAAATATTACTTTCTGCGGTGTAATTCTGTTAATATCTGTAATACAGGTAGTATACTGAATAACTCATAAAACTTACTTTAGTCATATAACTCATACGCCGATGTGTTCTTTCTTAATGTTTTTATGTTAATTTTGTCATTACGTGTGTAACGCTAAGAAGGAAACATCTCTGATCCCATAAAGTATACATTATTGCATCATATTAAAATCTTAATCGATTTAGCTATGTCCGTCTGTCCTACCGTCTATCTATCTTTTATTGGCACTCTCATATCCACAATACTCAATCTAATTTGGCCTGAGTTTTTTTATAGTCTTAAGAAGTTTTTTACTTAAAACCAGCAAAATGGGTTCAGTATATTTAAAATATCGGCCAATATCTGACGAAACCTCTATGTTCAAGGAAAAAAACGTTAGTAAAATTGCCAATTATAAATCGATAAATTAAAATAAAAATTTTCCATATAATATTATCATTACCGTTCCAAAAATTAGTTCAGTAGAAAAAATAAGCAGATAATATAATTGATTTAAACAAACCTCAGATATTGATTCGTATACTGAACTGAACCAACCGATTTTGTTGGTTTTAAAAAGGAAACTTCTCAGCTCTATCAATTATTGCGGACGCGAGCGTGTCGAAAACCGATAGGCAGACATAGGTAAATCGGCTCAGATTTTGATGTGATGCAAAGTGCAAAATTAAGTTTCCATTTCTATGAACTTTATGGGCTTAAAACACCACTCCTATACTCTTATATATTTAACCGATATGATCATTATTAGGCTTTTTCCTTAGTGAAAATAATCGAAATATATCTATAAAAACGTTGCTATATGAATATGCTATAACAGCATTCAGCCATCTCTTAAGATGGATGAACATCGTTAACTTGAATCAAGATCGGTATACATCTGAACAAATATATTATATCCCAAAATTGACATCTTAGAATTTGATATGAGATCTAATTTTTAAACTTTTTGTGGTCTTAAATTTCAATTTACACACAAAATTGTGTAATTAATATAAAACCTAAAAGATTTGAAATATAGTTAAAATTTCTCTAAAATTACGAAAAATATTATACTCAAATGGACATTTTGTAAACCGTTCAAATGTCTTTAATTCAAAGAAATTGCAAAAATATCCATTATATTTACATAATATTTTTATAAATAAATTTTTTAAATTTATATTTTCTTAAACTTCATTTAATTAATTATTTAACATTTTATATCGGAAATCTGGTCATCCTAATACCTGATGTATGATGCTTAACAAATTTTGTAGTTAGACACAAATTAATTTATATAAATTTGTATGTAAATTTTACCATTAAACAAAGCAATAAATTGTTTGACAATAATTGATTAATGTGCTGATGATAATGATACTGTGTACAATACAATCTACTAGTTGTATTTGGTGTTGCTCTTGTTTGTTGTTGTATGTTGTTATTTTATACACTTGATAAATTTTCTTTAGATACAAAACCAAACATTTAAAAACATACACACATATAAAGATTTTTGTGTGTAAATATATAAATATGCTGATTTATAGGTATACACTAAGAGAAAGACAAGCACTAACAAAATTAATATCGGATGATTTTGGATTGTATAGAATTTTGTTTTGAAAACTTATTTTGAAGGTCTAAGAAATCGTCGGTCCTAAAAAGACGGAATTGAGCTAAATCATATTATCGTGGAAAGATAAAAGTTTCTTAACTATAAATCTTACTCCAGGCAGGCTTGTTTGATCAAATTCCTTTTTCATTGACTTTGATCCTTAAAGGTTGACGTGAGGTAATTCAAGAAATCTTGTACTACAAACTCCTTAGAAACTTATTTGATCTCCTTTCTCTTTAGAAACTTATTTGATGCCCCTTCTTGATAACTTTCTGAAAATACTTAAATTCTTCTCAGATTTTTATGGCCTACACCATAGTGTATTATGCGTTTGTGCAAATGTTTGTAACTGGCAGAAAAAATAACTCTACCACCACTTTTAAGTATACCATTCGACTCAGAATCACATCCTATAATGCTTGTTCTCAAAGTACATATAGCAGTTTTGTGATATCTTAATGAAATTTGGCACGTATTATTACGTTCGCTCAAGGATATTTAAATTGTACACGATCGGTCCATTATTTTATACAAATGTCAGCCGTAATGGGATATTTAATCCATAATCCTAAATATAAAACAATTTTAACCAATTTTTACTAAAATTCTAAAACTATATGACAAATTATACGAGGATCGGTAATTAGTTGTCATAGGTTCCATACTTGAACTGAACTTCCGAATGGATATTGTAATAATATTTAGTCAAACCTGGATATAAGCCAAAACTGTTATCCAAAATTATACGAGGGTCTTTCCATAATTTTTTCTAACTCCCATATAACCCTCTATGAAAATAATCCTTTTAAAATGCATATCATTACAATCTATTACATACGTAAGCATTAATAATAAAAGCAAATTGCACGAGGGTCACTCAGAAATTTGTCATAGCATTTGTGTGTAACTAATAATGTGACCAACGTTAAAATGTTTATTTGTTTTCACTGTGTATATTTTATAAGTTAATGTATGTTAATATATTATTTGTAGGTAACTTAATATACATATACTTCTATATGTATTCAAGTATTTTGTCTAAGTTAGTATGTGTCTTCTGCAGACATCAGATGAATGAGTAGATGAAAAATAAAACATTAATACATTATTGAAGAACTTTTGAAAACAAGAAGAAAATTAAACCAAAATAACCAGAATTCTCTTTATGTCTAAAGAAGGTATATTAAATGAAATTCTCTCTCTCCCTATGAAAAGGATACATCGTTTGGAAAAGTCATTGGAAAAGAAGGTGTTTCAATTAATGCGTGTCTAGTGTGCGTCACATTAAATGTGGTGAGTGGTATTTTGTAATATACAGGTATATCAGATAATATGACAAAAAAAAAAACTGAGGAAGAGTTAATGAAGAAAATTCAATTAAATTTAATTGATATAAACATATAAGAAAGGAAATTAGTGGTGAGATGTTTTACGTATTAAAAAAGAAGTTTATAAATTAATTTATGTTAAAGGGTTTATAATGTTACGCAACTATCTGGCTTCTTATTTCATAAACAAAATAATAAACTTGTACTATTATGTATGAAAAAATAGTATATAATTTTAGTTAAGCTATTTTTATGAAATAAAAATTTATTTTTGATTTAAAGTTAGTTTTATTTATTTTAAGCTTTTATTCAATCAGAACAAAGTATAAAATTAAATATTAAACAAGACAAAGTATTATAGTGGGTCAAGACATACCATTTAATACCCTACACAACATTGTTGGTTGTAAATGACCGCTGTGAAAAATTTATGAACATTTTTATGCTTATGTTTCCAATAGATTAAAAAGATACTAACACTTATGTGCTTTTTAAAAAAATCTGGCGGGTTATATGAGATTTAGAAAAAAAATATGGAGCGACACTCAAATAATTCCGCACAGAAATGTTGGCTTATATTTATCTCATACATGACTTAATAATTTTGAAATAGCCACGAATATGAGTGATTTATGAGTTTTAAAGTGATATTTGGAAGGGTAGTTGTGTGGAACCTATGATAAATAATGGACCGATCCTCGCATAATTTGGCACACCATTTTAGAATATCACTTTTTTCTCAAATTAATTAAAATAATTTTATATTTAGGAATTTATGGACTATAAACTCTATTGCGTGGGGACATTTGTAAGGAGCCTACATGAAATAATGAATCGACCATAACCAATTTAAAAAAGTACCGTTCTTGAGCCAAAATTGTACTTTGCAAACAAGATTTACATGGACAGCCAACCGGACGGATATGCACTTCGTGATTCGATTAGAACATAAAAGTGATGGTTGCATTATTTATCTGTCTGTTACAAATATCTGCACAAACACATAATACCCTTAACAAATCTGGTGATATTAAGTAAACAGAAATATTTTATGAAGGGAAAATCGCTTCACCTTCCTATTAATAGCCTTTTTACGGAATATAAGCACTGAGATAGAAAAAATACGTTTTTCACTCAAACTTTTACCTGAATTATTATAAGTTTTTTTAAGCTTAATGTCGAACAAATGAATATATTGTTAATCTGACAAAAATGGGTGACCAGAATAAAGCGCCTGGTAAAATTATTAAATATTTTTAACAAAACCTAACTTGGTCCTACAAAAAGAATGCCAAGCATGCAAAGGTCTGCCATCCATTTATATTTGGGATGACTTGGTAAGATGTTTCTTTGATAAAGAAGTCCTTGAATGCTTCAAGAACAATAATGTGTTATGTGTACAAAGAGAGCAGAATCCCACAAACTGCCCGAAGTTATGGCCAGTGGAGAGATATTGGGCTCTTGTTAAACGAGAATTGAAGAGAATAAAAAGGTTTCAAAAGTGTGGTAGTTTTTTAAAGGAAATTCACAACCTGTTCAAGTAAAGTGAGAGAAAGCACTAGCTATATAATAATAAATAATATATATATAATATATATATATATATATATATATATATATATATATATATATATATATATATATATATATATATATATATATATATATATATATATATATATATATATATATATATATATATATATATATATATATATATATATATATATATATATATATATATATATATATATATATATATATATATATATATATATATATAACTAAGATAATTTGATTACTACTTCGTTTTGTTATTTGAAAATATTTGTCCAAAAATTAACAAAATCTTGACTTATCCATATAATCATCTCTGTCCCATTGAGCATACAAAAAGATTTTGGTTTGAAGAAAACTACTTTTATATTATTATTTGTTTCTCTTACTTCAAATATTTAGTGAACGTTTTAATCCAAATCTTCCAAATTTAATGTTATTCAAAAATTTTCATAATGAAATACTTGTTTTTCAAATGATTTCCGCTTCATCACTCATTTCAATTTCATCTATCACATTATACAATTGGGAATAATCGTATGGATCTTATAGTCTTAATTTAACCATTTTAATCTTCAATGATGAATTTCCCTTTGAATTACATTCCAAATTGTCATTTGGGTACCAACACTTAACAAAATTAGTTACAATAATTTCTGGCAATAAAAATGTTTGTTCAATAAAAATGAAATCATAATAAAATGGAAAACAGAAAAAAGAAGAAGAAATATTGGAAACTATATCTAACTTTGTTATGTGTATTGAAGGAGGCCTTCAAAACAACTGTAATCAAATTACAAATTCATGGATTTTTAGAATTTGGAACTATGCATACGATAACAACCAGGATGAAAAAAAAAATGGGAAAAAAACAAAATGATTGATTTGCGCATTCGGCAATACTAAATCATCTTTTTTTCTCATACAAAAAAGAAAAAAAGGAAGTTAAGATGAAAAAAGAAATAAAAAAATTTCTAAATGAACAACAACGAATGAATGAACACATGCCAAACATCAACAGCAACCAATCGACAAGTGAACAAAAAAAATGAAAAAAAAAAAAAATGGATGGACACCCTTGTGATTAACAAGAAAAGATAATGAAAATAAAAATGAGAGCAAAAAAAAATATATATTTTTTTTTTCATACAATATGCAGCCCAAAAAATGTGAAATTTTTTTCCTTTCGCCGGAGCTTTTCTTTCGACACGCATCAATGGTGCGGTTATACGGTGATGCCAGGTTTAACTTTATACTTTATCTTTGTTTTTCACATGTTTTTTTATACCCTACACTATTGACAGTGATGAATGAGCGTATATTAATATTGTTATTCCATATGTTAATAATTCATTCTATATATTGATATTCGGTTTTGTGATAAGAAATGTGTTGAGCCAACTTTTAATACCTTTTTCTATAGTGGACCGTACTACAGAAAAGACAACGTACAACTATTGGAAAAACAAATTGTTCAAAGAAAAAATATCAAGGTGATAAGAAAGGTTAGCCAAAGGTTTCGATTCGTTCTTTTTTAATTTTCTCACAACATTATGGCCTCTTGCCTCATCGAATAATTTGGACATTTTTTCATTGTTTGCCCTCTTCAACAAATCAACTTTCCTTGATTCTGGTCTCCTGTGGTCATCTGACATCCTCATCTATTTTTTTCAAATAGAGTTTGGGCGGACTTGCAACAATTGGGCAAAATTGTCATGATAGAAGATAATGACTTTGGGTTTTAGTGTTGTAATATCTGCAAAATTTGGCCAAGTAATTTGACGTTAGACCTTTATGGAATAAATTCCCTAATCTAAAATAAAGCTTGACCTGGCAATTAACAACGTGCAAATACTTCATATTAATCTTGATCATATGCAGGACATTGACTTGGGATGACAAAGTCTATAAGGGGGCAGTGTATTATATACCTATTAGTGTACTCCGTAGCTGCAGTACTTTTCAGAGTTTTCTACAACAGACGTTGGTTCGGTAGAGTCCTCGTCTTCTCACTTAGGTGGTAAGTGGAAGACATCCAAAGACATACATATCACTTAACGAAAGTGTCCTCTTGACAGTCATTATAATGTTATATTCGCCCGCATATGACATCGAAGCAATGGGTGTACGAAAGGTGGAAGTGAAATGAGAGTTACTACGAGGTTTTGATAAATCCACTACCATAAAGTTTATCCTTCAAACGTAAGGCAGTTAATCGCATTGCTATAATTTAAAATAGCATAATCTCTAGCTATTGTTGCAACAACTTAAAAAAAAAACAAATTTGTCAATTGTCATGGTTTATGTTCAGGAAATAAACTGTTTCGACTAACTGCCACTAAGATTTACAAAGTCCACCTAATATTATTTTTCGCAAGAGATTAGACAATAGTACGATAGTTGATATCAACGATTTGATAAGTTCTGTGCCACATATATTAAGCCCATTGCTTCATCTCCATCTCAATACTATATTCTCTTATAGTAACTTGAAACCGCGAATTTCGTGGCATCTATATAAATGCCATTAAATGATTCCATATACGTTCTAAAGGATCTTGAACATACCAGAGTATTCTTTGTTCGTATATTCGAATATCTTTTCTAACATGCTTCATAAGAAACACCCCTTGTGGTATATCGAAGTTAAGTTTATTTACTAATACGGTTTTCATAGAGTTTCTCAGCCGGTAAAATATTTTCATTTCCTTGTATATTGAGGATATTTGTTATGGTCAGTGTTACCGTTGGTGCGACTTTAGTTGCAAATTACGAATTTTCGAACAGCAAGTGACTTTATGTGTACTTTCTAAAATTTCTCCTTTTTGTCCCCTTTTTAATATTTGCATTTTTGACATAAAACTTCATCGCTAAATTTTATATTAATTATGGATAGAAAAATTTAGAACGAAAAAATCATAAAAGTTCATTAATGGAACTTCTACGAAATCGCAATCAAAATCGAAACAGTGTAATCAATATTCGAGATAATTTCAATATTAAAGGAAAACAGAGCAAACACAAAATTTATTTCTTAACCATTTCTGCTGGAACTTTTCTGCAAATCACCTTTTCAGTGCGACTTTATTTTCCAGAATTCCCTTTTTCTGCGATTTTTTTTATAAATCTCAACGGTAATGCTGGAGTATGGTTCTGTTAGTATATCAATCAACTAACTTAGATTATAACATAAAATGTAGGGTATTTATTATTAGCTATAACCTATTACAATATCTCACACAAGTATAACTTTTTTATTTTCTTTTGAAGCATTTGATGTTTATCATAATTACGCTTTTGAGAATTGTATCAATGGCTCATTGGAAATAACGAGACATTAAGCAATTAAATGTGATTGACAGGGTGACAAGGATACTTAGGCTGCTTTTTTATTCCCTTTTTTCATTTATTTATGGCCAGTATGTCTGTATGATCATAAAACTGATAGCGACAGAAAAAAAACTACTTTTCATTTAAATATAAAATAGTCTATTGACTTTTTATGTAACGACTATTATACTTTGATTTTTTTTGCGTAATCATTATCATGATGTTCTGTTTTAATGCCGATAATATATCTTTAATATTACTTAAGAAGAAAAGGAGAATATTGAGTATTTGTAAAGAAATTCGGAAGAATATTTAGAAAATTCTAAAAAAATAATTGAACGATTTTTGCAAACTTCAGTAAATTGAATCCGAAACTTATTAAATGGAATTCAAAAAAATTACAGAGTGCTGTGTTGTCATTATTTTCTATTAGTCTGAATTTTAGTTTGTGTAGTTATAATTTAAAGTACTTCTTATAGACATAAAATGATTTGCGCTTAAGTTAAAATTTGTTGAATGTTAAACTCAGTAAATATGCAAATTCATTTTTTTACCACAAAAATAAAATTGAAAGGATTCACAATCTTGCATCTAGTGGTGAAGAAGATACATTAATATTTTTCATGCATTAGAAGGAATCATTTCAAACCTTATATAGTATATAGTATATATATATATATATATATATATATATATATATATATATAATATATATATATATATATATATATATATATATATATATATATATATATATATATATATATATATATATATATATATATATATATATATATATATATATATATATATATATATATATAGCTTGCATCAAATCAAAATTTTAGTCGATTTAGCTATGTCCGTCCTTCTGTCTGCCTTCCGTTGTTGGCACGCCTACATCCACAATAACTGACAGACCTCAATGAAATTTGCCCCGAGTATTCGCTATAGTCCTGAGAAGTTTACATATTGTCAATTATAAATCGAAAAATTAGAATGAAATTTTTCCATAATATTAATGAACTTCATTAACGTTCTAAAAATTATCAAAATCGGTTCCACAATAAAAAAAATTATTGCCAAAAATTTAACTAATATTTTAACTCATTAACTTTGTGAGCATATGTATGAGAGTGTATTTGTGAGTATGTATATACGAAGTATATCAATTTACTTTACATGCATTTGTGATGAGGGTATTGAAGATTCGGCATAGCCAAATTTAGCATTCATACTTGTTTAAAATAAATCGGTTCTTAAAAATATTAAAATTTCTAGAGGATGAATCCAAGGACGAGGCCTAAAAATTTTCCCTACAGATAAGGGTTTTTGTAACGTAAAATTCCTGTATATGAAACAATTTTAATTTTCATAAATATAAAACGGTATACATAAATTTTGCAGTACGTTTTATTAATGTGTCAATTTACATGAAGATCGATCCTAAAATATTCAATAGCCTCCCGGAAGAATACGCGAAAATCTCATACAAATATTTGTCATATTAATGTGTTATTAGCAGCAATCCGAAAAACCATGGTCGTCCCATATTTTTTCGAAGGTATCCAAAATGTAGGGTATGTCATAGCCAGACTTGTACGACCATAACTTTCTTACTTGTTTAAAGTTACCACTCCAATTTTAAATAAATAAAAGCATAGATGCGTTATTTCTATATATAAGAGATATCAAACCATTTTTATCAAGTATACGCAATGAATACCATCGTAGTAAACAAGAAGTAATATGAGACAAGAAAGTTTAAAAGTGGGTTAAGAGCGATTATATAATAAAAATTTTGAACCTACCCTCGTAGAAATTTACTGAATGCTTTGTGCATGTTTTGAAAATGCTTGAGATTTTTGCCACTTGTGATTATTTTAGGAAGCGGTGGTTACATAAACTCTACTGAAAATTATCGAACGATCCTTGAGAAAATTTGTGCTAACTTTTAATTGTGTAAACTTTTAACTTTTATTGGAATTAAATCTCAGCTCCGTGCTCTTTGCCTCGCTTGGTAAAAATACTACATTATTGTTCTTGTACCACTAAAGGGCTTATATACTATAATGACAGGTGCCATGTCAAGCCAAAAATAAGCGTACACATTATAAAGTCTTATGAATGCAAGCAGCCTTTTTTGTAAACATTCCTTAATGTAAATTTCGGTATTTATAGAGCCCGTTGTAACAAATGATGGTCTTCTTTTGTTAAAACTGCATATTTCAACATACAATTTTTGAGCAGGAAGTTGCGAAAAATTTACCGGAACATGCAGCAGGAGCATTTTTAAGAAAACTTTACTTCAATTTCCGTACTCTGTTTTTAGTCTTCTATGTTTTAAAACGACTTAGAGCGTTGAAAACACATAATTTGAATTTCTTTTCATAAATTCAAGTAATCTTTAATGCACTTCAATTCTAAGCAAATTTTCATAGAAATACAGTTTTCAATAAAACAACAATGTAACATAATTCACTCATATGTATTAAAAAACTACAGGAAGAAATTGATTAGCACTATGGCATCAACATCAAATTTGCTACACTTGAATGCTGTCAAATTGTTGAGAAAATATTTTGTTCTTTTTTTATTTTTGTATAAGAATCTTTGAAGAATAAAAAACATACAAGAACAAAAAAAAATTGCATACAGTATGTTATAAATATACATTTAGTTTAAACGGGAAACGTAAATAAAGAACTCAAAAAAAAAAAATTGCCAATCCAGCAAACTAAAATCTAAACTTTAAAAATAGAGAAATTCACAATGAATAAAGAAGAGAAAAAAATAAAAAAAGAATGTTGCATACAATAAAGAAAAGTAAAAATATACGCAAAGTAGCTTAATAACTTACACAACACTTACACTACTACTACCACACTACAAAATATTATATTTTATACAAAGATACACATATTTTTCCATACTCTTTATTTCATACGTTGCTTATAAGTATGTGTACATGTATGTTTGCAAGTTTTGACTCAATCATATGATATACTATGAAAAGAGTAAGCAACATGCATGACATTGGTAACAAATATGCTGTAACAGCATAAAAATATTGCAAACACATTGACTGCTGACAAATAGTATCGCTTGTCAATTCATCACAAATAAAAAAATAACAACAACAATAATAGCAACACATTGGTAAAGTGGAAAAATATATATGTGTGAATGTAGATCATCTTACACATATATACAATCAACAGTAATATTCGCAAAACTGGGAATATTTGTATCTATGTGTGCAAAAGAGTTTTTATATAAATTTTATATATGTTTGTTTCATTTGTGTATGTGTCTACTTTTTTGTTTTTATATCCTGTCTAAGGAAATATGCATGTCTATGTAGATAAATAGATTGATATATATGAAATTACGAGGATCTAAGCAAAGATCAAAATTTTATAACACTGTACAAAGGACAATGAAGTTACAAGTGTATATTCACAAAGAAAATAATAAAAGAATATAATTCTTTCTATCAATAAGAGTATGAGAATATACTCGACATGTCCTTCGGAGTTTATCATTAAAAAAGTGAAGATATTTTGAATGAAAGTTAAACTAATTAAAAAAGTTGGATATATTTTATAATGAAATACTGCTCTCCAAGGATATTTGTATAAGAAAAATTTGTGAACCAAAGAGATTTCACTTTAAATATACAGTTCTCTCTGCAAATGAAACAGAGTATAAAAAATCTGATGGACTTAATAATTATATAAATTTGTATCTGATATACTAGAAATGCAATAAAATATGGAATCAGAATTAAATGTGATTTTTTTTTCCGGTGCAAAGTAGTTGGGAAAAAAGAGACGAACATTTTAAGTCTGCATAGAAGTAACGGATACAAAAATCTCCGAAAATACAGCACCAGAAACAGGGGTAGTGCATCGCCTTCATTATACACAATACAATGTAATATAGAGTTCTGTCTGTCTCCTCTCGATCTGACATCCAAAGGTAAATATCTTTAAATCCAATGTATTGCAATTAGATCAGGAGATAAAGAGCTTTTAAATATATCAGTGTTGACAGTAGAGGTTTGGGAATGGCCAAAGAGTTGAGCTGTTAGCGGAACAGATGGACGAATCTACCTTTTCCACATTAAATGATGATGACCCAAAACTGATCATGAGTATCTGCACTAGCTCACCAGATATCACTATACCGAGTGCTGGTTTAATAAACGCAAAAACTGGGAAACTTTAGTATCTCTGAGATCCGAGCACTTACTGATAATTATTTCTTTTGAGCGAACAACGATTTAAACGTTTCCGAACACTGCTCGTGAAGGAACTAAAAACCTACTGTCACGGTTTAAGAAAATTTCCCAACCACCGTTTTGGAGATCATTCTATTCACTTAAATGTTCAAATCCCACAAAACCTTAACATGCTTTTTATACTGTCAGCCACAAAGTTTTATTCCCAGATATCCCACAGTCCTCGTTGCCATTCAGCTTGAAGGGAAGGGCTGTGAGCTATCTGAGTGGCCATCAGTAGTTTCATAAACTTTTGATATCAAATAACATTTTACTTATTTATCCTTACAAATTGTTAATTTTCAAATTCTGAAGTTTACGCAGATACTAAAGATGTTTATAACTTTGCTGAAAATTTAAACGTAACTGGATTTCTTCTAGTCATTTATGGCTGTTTCCCATTCATAAAACTAATCCTGTGTGATATCACTATTAAAACGCAAACATATTATGTCAAAAAACTTCCGAAATTTTTCACATTAAAAAAATGTGAATATTATGTAGAGTCAGTACAAATTCGCATTTCTCATCAGTGGTTCATATATTTTAAACATAACAATTATATTTTATAGAATTAATTTTAATCGTTAACCTTGTATCTATCCCTCGTATTTTAATATGAATATTCTTTAAATATTCACTCATACATGGCAATTTGTAAACGTGCGTATGTATACACAAATATTTTTTTCTAACATGAATATCCGCTAAACAATATACTATTTCCGCATTACACAATTGTAACTATGATGTATTTACATATACATGTACATATGCAAGTGACTGTTACTTTTGCAACTTCATCACACTAACACATACACATTGATTGTCATTTCCTATACAACAGATATATATATATTTACCAATTTAGTTATTGCACAAGTATTATTTTATATTTCATCTATTTTTTTCCTTTTTCGCTTCTTCTTGTAATTTCTCTAGTTTTTAAAAATATTCTTTCATTTCTTTTTCTCTTCTTTTCACTTCTATTCGAAATACAAATAGTTTGCCAATTGTTTACAAATTGTTTTGATAGTTTTATAGATACGTTTCCACTGAACATATAGATCAAATGTCAGAGCAAAAATATTACGCTTATTCAGCATACACACACATATAAATACATATACTTACATAAAGATGTTTGCATATGTTTGTTTGCGTTTATATGTGTGTACTGATATTGATGTACCACTTGAAAAAGAGAGGCAACATTTCAACTAAGCTCTTTATTTATGAGCTCAAATGAAATACTGGCAATATGAGTGTAATAAATAAAACTATAGAAAAATAATATTTCGCTTTTCCATCTATTGTCAGTGAATAAATGACTTTTTGTGATAATTAAATGTATAGTAAAAAGAATTTAGAATTGTTAATAATCGCTTATAAATGAAGAAAATTTCATTTTTTTATTTGGACTATTAAACACATTTTTCAAAGTTGTTTTATTTATATAACTAAGAATTGAAGAAGGGAAGTCAGTTAATACTGATTTGTGGGCTCTGAAGAATAAACGATCAATCCGGAAAATTGAAGTATCTGTTTCTGTTTATTTTTGGCCTAATATCTATTGTGATGTAGGGTACCAAAAATTGGATATATACGTACTTTGTGATTATTAAGAATAACTTTGTCATTCTATGTGTAATGCTAAGAAGGAATCATCTAAGATAAATCAAAGTTTGAGTCGATTTAGCCATGTCCGTCTGTCTGTCTATCTGTTTGTCTGTTGTTGGCACACTAGACCAATGTCTGCAACAACCTTTTAATTAAAGCAAAGAATTTTCGTTAATTTATCAATTATAAGTGACAAATTATAATAAAATTTTGCTACAATATCAAGAAATATGTACCCCATTACCATTCCAAAAATGATAAAAATCGATTCCCCTAAACTTTTGAATTTTTAGTTTGGTCGATGCTATGAATCTTGTGAGAACTGAATAAAACAAAAGTGTTGATAGGAAACAGTGTTGTTGATTTTACTGTTAATGATAATTATCAATTTTCCAATAGGTCTATATAATCTTCTTTTAGGTATACTTATTTTGATGCCTTCATTCTGCTAATTATCAAACTTTCGCTCACATAGAATGTTTGGCCTTAGGCAAGTATAGTGACATGTCACATGTTAAAGACATGAACATATAATGCAATGGAAATCTACTAAGAACTCCTTTCGTACTCATTCGAGTTTTTTTTCGAGTTCAAGGGTTTGAAGCATTTTTATTCCAAAGTTAATTATGATATTAATGTGCAAATAAAATTTGGTGATCAGTTGCAATGTCTATCTCGCTACGACTATGTAAATCCAATAAAGAACCATTTCTTTATTGCATGTGCAGTTCTTTGTTTTATGGAGTCCCAATTCGTTCTCGCCAGTTCTGTGTTTATATGTGTCATTATGATACATTTGTCACCGGATTTGTTTTCATATATTGTTACAGTCAGAGTCAGCGGTATATGTGGTGGCATAACTTTGTATATACGTAACACTATAAGTGCCAATATTCCAAGCGGATCAGGATTTCTTAGCTTTAAGCACTCATTTGTAGAATTTGTTTTGAGAAATTTCATACCACTTGACTTGAGAAAAATATTACAAATATTATCTTATATCGTAATTATCTAATATCGTATCTTCTTTATCTCTAAGAATATAAAATACATATTGAGACAGAATTTTTTCTTTAAAACATTTATCAAATTTACAGTTTCCTGAAAAGTTTATTTACTTAATCAATTCCAATTTTGTATTTGTATTTATATGTTGATCAAAATATTTCCCTTCTTGAAAATGCGAAATGCAAGTTCTAATATTTATAAATATAACACGGTTTAAAAAGGTTTCCAACTTATATCTTATTGTGTGCAGGATATAAACATACATTGGGTAACATAATTCGATTATTTTTATTTATTTCCAGTTATATTTTCCAATAAGCTGACAATCTCCCAATTACACAATACCGATTTTGATGATATGAGACTAAACAATTCCCATGTAAACTTATTTTCACCAACAGTGATTCATGCTCATAAAAAGGCTAAATATGAATTATTTTTTTTAAATTATGCACAACCAAAGCACCCATATAAAACTTCTTTCTGAAATAGAGTTTTAAGCTGAGAAAATATTTAAATCTTAACGTATTTCACATTTGGAATTTTTTTGCTGGAAAGAATATTAAAGCACCCACCGCTATGTTACCTTAAAAGAACAGTCAGCTGTTATTTTGAGGTCTGCATTCCAGCTTTTACAAAACCAGCCAGTACCAGAAAGGAAAGCGACGACCGTAGATTTACATTACAAAGATCGCTTTGTTGAAGATTATTGGTTCCAAACACATTATTTATTATATTTAAGTTCTATATCTGCTGTTCATTTATACAGTTAATGAAAAATTTTATCTTCCTCTTATTTGTCATGCCAATCGTGAAGAAACTATTGTGGGCATGACCCGTCCTGTTCGTATGAGCTCTTAGAACTTAATGTCTAGTTTTGATCGACGCCAAAAGCCTAACATGCGTTCTAATGAAAGTGGATATCAGTTAACTCCTTAAAATATCGAACCTATGCCAAATAACTTGGAAAATTTATCACTTTTACTAATTAAACCATCTCATCTGAACTATTTTAATTAGCTTATCAACAAAGCTTCACCTAAAGCAAGGCAGTTGCAATCCAACCAACTGGTCGAAGCAATCATCGCTAAGCCCATCGTGTCTTGCTAAACCACCTGCAATATCATTTCCAAAACAAACAAATCCTAATATTCTTTGATATCCGATTATACCTGAGCCAGTTGCCCGCTTTATTTTTGGCGGATGGCAGTAGGATGTTTCAAAATTCTTAATAAATAATACCCCTTATGCTCTCCCATGTAGCTTTGGATTCAAATTCCAAAGTTTTTCTATTCGCATCAGGAATTAACTATTAAAACGATTGTAACTTGTTACAAGTAAATACCCTTAAATACCCTACGCCACTATGTTGAAGACAATTATCTAGTTGTCTAAATTTGGATGATGTGGTTTCATATTTTATTCCGAGAAGTTGAATTACAAAGGAGTCATAACAAAATATGACCCGATGATTGTTAAACTAGTTTCGCATATTAAGGACAGTTAAAAAAATGTGTTTAATTTAAACGGAAACTATAGCAAAATATGTCCCGATATTCATCAAATACATGCCACATATATATTATAGTTAGAGCAAAAATTGTGCCAAATTTCAATAGATTTGTCTCAAATTTAAAAGATTTAAATTGCATCTGTAGCCAAATATGGACCAATTGGTCAGATAAATAATATATATTCAAGATAGTAAGAAAAATTATTGTGTCGATTTTCAATAGAATTGATCTTTATTTACCACTTTTATAAGCTCAAAACTATTTTTTCTTAAATTTTTCTCAAATATATTTTTCTTGAAGGGGCCTTATATAGGCGTTAGAGAAAATATTTACAAATAATTAACATATATTTAAGACAGTTAGAAAATTGATTGTGCCAAATTTCAACAGAAGGGTTGTTATATGAGAGCCAGGTCAAGTAATGACACCAGGTTAATATTGTTTCTTTGGGTTTATTATGTCAAAACAAATATATGTGGCAAATTTCAGTAAATTATGTTCAATTTTGTGACCCATATGACACACAGAATTTAGGTTGTATCAAAATTTTGCATATTTCAGCATGTAACTTTTTTGTTGATACAAGTTTTAATGATTTGTTGTACGATGATGAAGAACATAGTTTAATGTTTGTTTAAATCCAATAATTTTATGTTGAAAAAGTCAGAAGAGTTCATTTTCGGAAACTAAATCACAAAGATACCACATCCTGTAACAGATAGGAAGCAAAACGTGTATTTATTTTTTGCAATTTTACTCATTTCCGAATTTCTGTTAAATGTATTAATTTTCTACTTGCCGGTATGATTTTGTTAAAACAGTTATTGCTGGAATAATTATTCTCTTTCCCATAATCTGATATTTAAAAATAATTTCCAAACGGAAATTACTGCAAAACCTTAATCTTTTCCTTTTTCCAAAAATAAAACAAAATCCTAAAAAGGAAATTGTTAAAAGTCATTAAAATAATGTTTTATATAATTCTCTTCCCAGGATATGAAGTGTTTTTCTGTTAACTGATAAACTCTTTTTTTACTTAATACCACACACAGAAAGTCTTTTTTTCGTATTTTCTTTTCCTGCAATATTTAATTCCTTTCCTTAAGTATCCTTTCTAGTTGTCCATTGTAAATGTTTCCATAATAAGTAATAACTATGTTAATTAATTTTAAATATGTTTTTTCTCTTTATTATTGTTGTTGCTTTTTATTTTATTCTTTTTTTGAATTTTAAATTAACATTTTGTTTATTCACTGGCTAATTAATTCTTTAATAAATATGAAATGAAAAATTTCCTTCATCTTCTAATGAAAGTAAGAGCAAGCCAAAGAGAAGAGAAAGAGAATGAGAGAAAAACAGAGAGAAGGAGAGGTAAATGGAAAATTTAGTATTAATAAATTATAATTATGTTTCTAAGTAAATACTTAATATTATATTTAATATAAAGTAAATCACTATGAAGTACAGTAGTATATAATTTAATGTATATAAATTTACTGCAGATGTTTATTTGTGTGAAACTTTTTGGACACTTATTTGACGCTTTATGCCCCAAATTTGACGATTTTTTACAAGCATAAAATTTGTGTACCTTACACGTTAGGAGGTTGGGGCATTATGGTTATGTTCAGATGTTTGTAACGGGCATAAAAAATAGTCCTACCACCACTTTTAAGTATACAGAATCACTTAATGAAATTTGGCACGTTCTACCATTTTGGCTCAAAAACGAAGCTCATTGAAAGTGGTATTATTTCATATAAGTCCCATGCAAATGTCCCCCTGAAATGGGGTTTCTAGCCTATAAAATTCCTAAACCAAAAACGAAATTTCACAAAACCAAGTCTTACTAATTCTAGGTCCCATACTACCAACCTTCCAAATATTACCTTGAAACACATTAATTGCACATATACATGGCTATTGTGAAAATATATGTGGTGTAGGGTATGAAATAGTCGGTCTTGACCGACTATAACATTTTAACTTGTTAATTTTCGTACGCCTTGAAGATCTTGAATTCAATAAAGAACACCCAGATATTTTGAAGTCCTTATAAGCCTTATGGGGTTTAAGCTTCTCAAACTCTTAAATATTAACAAAGATTGATGTTTGAATTTTACGAGGTCGATCCATAATTTCTTCCAGTTCCTTCAAAATGTATACATTTTACATAAATGTAAGTATCATAATAATGTACAGAACTTTTAAGCATACATCAAAAAAGAAAAATATACGAGGGACGTCCAAAAATGTTTGTAGCTACCATTTATAACCTATAACGCAATTAACAGCATAACATATACCGACTATGACAATTCCATTTGTGCATTTTATTTTTAGAAAATGTCATTAATTTGACTATAAGTTCCACGTAAGCTATAGAAAGTTTAATTTGGAGGTCTTGACTCATATTCATGTTATTGGCATGATTAATTGAGATCAAATGATATTCGTTATGTAGTGTTATGCTTTAGGCAGTATTTTCTACAGTTATCAAGTTTTTACATTTGTTCTTAATAATAACTGGAAGATGCCCTTCTTTTTCTTATGGATGCGATCTTGAAACATGAATCGCAGCATTAATTATGGTTAAATGAACGAGTATACCACTGTTGGACAGTCCAGCCCAATGGAGAACTGGTGGGGATATAAAGGCCGTAAAGCTTATTCAGGTAATGTTCACGGATAAAAGAAAAACGATAAAACGATAGTCGGTGAATGGTAGTTATGAAAAATTAATTAACGACTCCGTATAATTTGATTTTCTGATTTAATCTAAAATGTACATCTATAATTAAACTTGGTATATTATTTTGACACTAAGATTAATGATATTATGCGTTTTAAAATGAATTTTTGTGAGAGGGGGGGGGTTAGATATTTTAATGAGGACTACAAAAAATATGCACATCGACTTTTGCTTATATTTAACTTAATTTTACCAATTATTATTACAAAACCAACGTATATGTGAAATTTTTTGCCCTAAAAAGTGATATTTGGATTTGAGAGATTATACGGAACCTATGAGAAATAATAGACCAACAATTGCATATTTTGGCACAACGTTTTAGAATATTACAAATTTTACTTGTACTAAATTTTGTTTAAATCGATTTGTATTTAGGTCTTCCCCAATTCCGGGAAGAACATTTTTATAAGGAGGTAACTGAAATATTGGCCTGAATAAATCCAAATTCAACAGGCTTCTTCCTTAGGCCAAAGTAATAATATGTACCAAATTTCGTTGAGATATTGCAAAAATTGCGACATGTAGACTGTTCACAACGTTTACATTGACAGCCAACCACAAATGCTTAATACCCCAAATACTTTCTGTGGTGTAGGGTATAAAACAGCTTTTAATTGACAATATTTTATATGAAGTGTTAGTTGATTTAATAAAAATAATATTTCCCAAGAAATATTTTTTGTTTATTATTTTCCACTTCTTAAAAAAATTATTTGCGTTCATATGAATATGCACCAGTAAATGTTATAGGAATTGAGATGAATATAGAGAAAATCATGATTAGGATTACGACAAATAGTTAACTAGAAGAAATTTTGATTCTTACAAAATAATCTAAAATAAAACAAAGGGATGCAATCAAATGTTTTGAAACTTGTATTTTATGGAGCCAGCAAAACAGTCTTAATGGTTCAAAACAATTACTTTTGTATTACCATTACAATATATATAATTTAAAAATTTTGAATATTATAAAAATATTTCTGTAACATTCTATATTTCAACATCGTTATTCATTATATAAGCACATATACACACATACAAATATACACAATAATAATAGACATAAATATGATTATTTTGTTTTGGCAATACAATTATTATATGGTGATTTATCCCAACATCTAAGGAATTAGTAAATGAAAAAAAAAAAAAAAACAAACAAAACCAACAATAACAAATACAACACCAATACTTAATATCTGTGAATGTATGTGTCATTTTACCTAGCAGGCAAATGAATGAATAAGTCCAACAAGTAACAACAAAAGAAGCTAAAGAAAAGCTTTAGAATGAAATAAGAAGCCAAAATAAATCCGTTAGCAAAAAATAATAAAGAAAAACAACAACGACACAAAATATAAAAATGCTTATCGCACTAAAATACTCCATCATGTTGTTATTTTTATAACTTAGAAAGTAAGTTTTCGAAATAATCCCAACATTAGCAACGCAATCAAAAGTATTACCAGGAAAATGTGTTGAAATTTCTTCTTGGACAATATCAATACCAATGATGTTGCTGCTACATCTACGGCTGCCTCTTTTCTTTATTATAAAAATAACACACAATTGCCATTGCTTTGTTGCCAATGTTGTAGTTCTTCCTTTTTTTGTATTGTTTTGTTGCCGCTTGTGGATTTATGTTGGTATTTGTGAAAACAAAAGATGTGGGTGCGTATTGAGAATGAATTGCAAGAGGCCAAAAAAGTATAGTAAAATAAACTTTTGTAGAATATCTTAAGGCTTTGTTTTCATTTAACCCATTTCGGGTTGATTACACCAGAATAAATAAAATTTGGGCCACCAACTTATTACACTCTCTCGTTCTCTTCTATTGATTACAAAATCTCCGCTATTCTTTATTAGCACATTCGGCATGGAAATAGTCAACCGTGGCGCTACAAATACATCCAGTTTAACAAATAAGTATGTAAAGGCGATCAAGCCCGAGTATCTAATACATCAAAATTGTTAGTTACGAAAAATTAATGAACCACCCTTTTAAAATTTGATTTCCTGATTTATTCTTAAGTATGTAACACGTTATTGTGACACTAAAATGTATATTGAATTTATAAATTTTAAAATGAATTTTTCTGGGAGGAGTTATATGCACCGACAAAAATTACAAAAAGTAGTTGCAGGCAGTTGAAAAAGTCGCAAATTGCGAATAAAGTTGCACAGATCATGAATCTTATGGCCAGCGTCGCAATTGAACAATCGTTCGTATTCCAAGTGTAGAATATGGGAGTTTCGATAGGTAAAAGTTCAACTCAATTAATTCATGATCCATCTATTTCTATTATTCAGCCATGAAAACTGCAGGGTGTTCTTGAAGAGAAATTTGTGGTTGACAGTGTTGTAGGTTTTTGACAATCCTAGGCCTCTACTGGTTCAAATCATGAACAATTGAATGCTGTCTGTTAAGGTCCTACGTATTTTACGAA
The DNA here is from genome assembly GCA_004302925.2 of Cochliomyia hominivorax. Taxonomy (NCBI): domain Eukaryota; kingdom Metazoa; phylum Arthropoda; class Insecta; order Diptera; family Calliphoridae; genus Cochliomyia; species Cochliomyia hominivorax. Next base: position 65,864,057 of record PYHX02000467.1, read on the forward strand.
ATTTACGTCTGATTAAGCTGGGGAGAGGAAAATGAATTCGATGGTATTTATGACAAATAATAGCGGGAAATTGTCCCTGTATGATGTGGTTACTTTACGGCTCTACCACTGAATCAGTGGAATCTATATTTTATATACCAGCATTATCACAACCGCAGCTTTTATAAGTGAGAATAAACAATGCTTTCCGGGAAAGAATAGCTACAAATGGGTTAATCTTTTCATTACAGCTATTGTGGAAGTTTTTGTCGCTGAAGCTGCTATTATTTTTGTCAAGACATTTTTATTGTTAGTTATTGTATTCTTTTGTATTGGCCTTCTTTGGTTTTGTAGTTTTTCCCCTGTTCCCTCTCCCATCACTCTAAGCCAAAACAATGCGTGCGGTAGAAGAAAAATAAAAGAAATTATAAGACCTCGAAACAAATGAAAAGACAAATTTTCATAATTACTTTATTGGGATAATAATTTTTGTGGCACAATTAACTACCAACATCATCAACTTACTTATACCAACAACATCATTCACCAATTTTCTCCAATCTACATCTGTTATTCCCCTCACACTTGTAGAATTTTATTGTCAGCATTTGTATTTATTATTAAGGTTTTTATGATTATTCTCTGTATGTGTCTGTGTTTGTTTGGATAAAATGAATGAAAACTGTTATGATTATGAATAGTAAGTATGTGAATAAATAGGACAACACAGGGATAATATTTTTATCATAAAAAATTCTACTTGGTTTGTTTTTGTTTTTAATATAAAATAATCAGGGACGTGTAATTAAAAGAGAATTTAGTGATATGAAAAGAATATGGAATGAATTCCCAATCTAATAAAATATTCCAAAGTCTTTAGAAATACCTTTGTGAACCAATACATCTTTGATGTATTGGTGACATTACTTTGTGTCAGCGTATGATGAATTAACTTTATAGACATTCGTATAATTGCAACAATTCAAGATTTGCAGAATCTAACCGATCGTTAAAATTCTGTGAAAATATATGTTCTTATGAAATACCAAAATTTAACACCTCAAAATTTTGGATCTTTGAAATGGCCAGGATGTATTTATTTGAAAATAATAGATTGGAAGGATAACCTAATCGAGCGAATTAAAAATTGTACGCTGCCTTGTATTCCTGTCAAAAGCCTCTTTACAGGAAAGGATACTTCAATCATTTTACTGGATATGCACAGCCGTGGTAAGGCCAGTTGCCACTTAAGTGTGTCATATATGGTGGCTAAGAGCACTATTTGCAGACTCAGACTGTCGAAATAACTGGTGACATCATAAGTGACTGTACTATAGACTACTCGCCACTTATACATCAGGAAATGCGACTTAGCACATCTATTCCAAGTCTTAAAGACTGAATGGAAGACAGAGTAAAACACTAGAAAATAAATGTTTTAACAGATGAATCCAAGACTTCCGTAGGAACTAGTTGTAGATTTTTTTTGTGATTAATTTTGCCTCTGAAATTGTGTAACCTTATTTGGATGAATCCATAGGAAGAATAGTTAAATAACGTCGTCCATCAAGTGATCCTTGGTATACAGTTCGTAAGTGTCAAATGGCGCTGTCTATACGAGACAAGTTCTGCATGAACTATTCTTGTAGCCCGCAGCTGTTTCTCATTAATGTCAGCAATGGGCATGGAGCGGTATTCAAGTACTTTATTTATATTTTCTCTACTTATATTGGAATATCCTTTCTTATATGTCTGAAGGGTAGCTTCAATTGTGTTATATTGAAACTACAAAGCATAATCGATTAAATCTTCGATTTTCATGGAGATTTCTATAACTGCCTGCTACCATCCTTAGGGTTACATTTAGAAAAATTTTTGTATTTCTCTACTGCCTATCGTTTAGCGAAGGAGACTACACTGGAGCTGTATAATTTATCACTAATTGCCAAATCGGTCACTTCATCATCTACACACTGGCTAGTTGTGTCATGTCCAGAAAACATAAATAGGCTAACGAATGTAAGACCTAACATCCTAAGGCGGTTGTAGTCAGTATTTGGACCCCATTGTAATTACCTTATTATTCCATGGAGGTAAAGATTGTTGCAATCGATAGCCATTAAATAGGCTGCATAATCTCTATGACCGTCGCTGCAATTGTACAATCGTTTGCATTCCTAGTGCAGCTTATGGGAGTAGTTTCGAATGGTCAGGATGTCCCGACTTGTGGAACTCATTGTTCAACTCAAACTATTTACGATGTATTTCTTCGCATTATTCAGCTTTATATACTGCAGAATATTCTCGAAGAGAGCTTTTCTGGTTTACATCATGAGCAATTTACAAAACTTATGCAAATAAATGTGGGTATATAACAAATAATCTTCCTGTTGCCACGAGTAGACTTCAATTATATTCAATGTAACTGATGTCCATTTAAGATAATTGACGTTTTAAAAAAATAGAAAATATATACTTTAAATTTTTTTTGAATTAACTCCCGTTAGGTTTTAATATCTATATTAAAGGATATATTTCCAATCGTAAAGCATTAAATTTCCAATACTTAAAAGTTCATTTCAGTGGCAAAGAGGATGTTAAGCAGTGTTTAAACTTTATTTTAAATGCAAAAAAAGTTTATATTTATTTTTTTAATATTGGGACTCCAAGACCACCTATTAGATCTTTTTATACCAATGATTTATATCTACTGTTTCCCAGTTACTAAAACATCGCTTCTAATTAAAAAATCATAACGCTGCCTGCGGAAACAACAGGTTTGAAGATGTTGACGATAACTACGTGAATGAATACCTTCTTTGTTTCCGTTATTTCTCTTGTCTTGGAAGCGTAATGATAAGAAATTAGAGACCGGTTGCAGATATTGGCTTTTAATTAATTAATAAATTAATTTCAATGCAAATGTGAAATTTTCCCCTCTGTCTGGATGCGAAGATTGGAACTCTGCCAATTAAGTCATGCGAAAGATGCATATATTTCCAAAACCTGGCTGAGAACCATGTCCAATAACCCTTCTTAGAAAAAACTGGTCAACATAGCGAATTAAAAATCGAGGCGGAAACATTTTGAAAAGGAATTTATACAATCTGGAACACTCAAAAATATAAAAACGGCACCCAATGCTTATATGAAGAGGCAAAATGAGACGGAAGTTAGAAATAAAGCTGAACCAAAAACCTACAGAAAGTTTGAAAAAAGGAACTGAAAATAAACAGGACTAAAAATGTATTAAAAATTATTTCAAATTAAATTTTCTCAAACTACAAGATATTTTTGTAGGCAGTTACAATAATCAACAATGAATCAATTTTGGAGGGTCGATGGCTACGCTGCTGTCTTGTTTTCCGTAAAAGCACTTCAAATCTGACAATGTGAAATTTTCGTAAAAATATCTCTAACGATTTATTGTTATGGGCTAATTATTCGATGTATGAGGCAAATTTTATATAATTCAAAATGTCATTAACCACTTGATTGATATGATTAAAAGTGGATAAGTTACTAATACCTGTGCAAACCAATAATACGCTAACTACCTCTCATTATGTAAGGTTAAAAAGACTTATGCAAATTGTGCCCAAATCGATTTTTTAATAACACTGTAACATTAAAATTGTTAGAGAGATCTGAATGCGATTTGAGAACTAAATGAATAAAATTTGTGGACCAGTCTCCTTCATAATTGTAGTATCCGGATTTAGTTTACACGAATTCACGTTAAAAAATGTACTTTCTCTCAGTTCGTAAACACTCACGTAAGCTGTGATAATATGAAATTTCATTAAGATATCTCTAGCAATTACAGATTACAGAATTATATTAAATAAAGTAGATTTGGACTGACTGTGCAATCTATGAGGCAACTTTATGTAATTAAACAAATTACACCAGCGTATCATAAACTTATTAAAATCGATCCTATAAAAAATCCATAATATTATAGTTATCAAAAATTCTACTCATGTATAAAAAAAAGAAATAGAAAAGACAAATCTATCATGAAATACTTGATAATAACGGAAATTAATAATATTCATAACTGCTTTTATTCAAAAAAAGGACTAAAAACCCAGAAATATTTATATCAACAAATATTTTATAGAGCTTTATCGAGTGAGAAAGAAGATAATAAATAAACAAATATATTTAATTTTCTTCTGAGTGCTTTTCTAAGAAATAAAGTATTAAAAATGATCGATGCACATTTTCAGAATTGATAAATATTTTATTTCACTTAAATATGTCGTGCTAAAAGTCTTAACAGTTTGATGATTAATAAAGAGAATCTTATATAATCAGATGGACTTAATGTATTATGAGAGCAATTATACTTAATTAAAAGTTGCTTACTTTAATATTGAAAAACAAAAAAAAAATCCTAAAAATAACAAAAGGACACAAAAGAGAATCATATAGAAACATATACATATATTTACATGTAAACATATAATTATAATGTATAGCAAATACGCCACTGGCATATTATTACTCATGAGTGTGTGTGTGCGGATGTGTGTTTGTTAAAATAGATCTCATTTAATCTTTGTGCCGGAATTATGACCATGTTAAATGTATGCAGACCATGAAAATAAAATAAAAAGCTGTACAATTAGTAGGCTTAAGAGGATTCTATAGATATAAAATATTATACATACAAACATTAAACAAATGAGAAGAGAAAAAAAATATATATAGAAAACATAATGAATAAAATGAAAGTATAAAAATAATAAATACATACACATACATATATTTGTATATACAAATTGAATAAAATGCTGACATCTACAGAGTGGTACAATTAAATAGCATTGACATACAATGAGTTTATGAGATTATATGTTAATGAGATCTATATGTTTATTGGGGCTTTTAAGATACGATACGATATGAGCTTTTGCCGATGTTGGTAACGCACTGGAAATTAATGCTATCTCTATCCTAAAATATACACATCGACTCTGAATTACTTCTCGCTTCGATAAAATAATATCCGCCCTACTGACTGTCTGTTCATGAAATGTTTTTACATGTCGCAATTTACATGCATGATTTATTGGGTTAAGAACGAAACTAATTAAAATTTGTGGTTATCGGTCTAATATTTCAATTAGCTGCAATACTTGAAATGGACTTTTAAATTATTAAAACTTTTAAGACTTACGAAATCAGTAAATAATTTAACTTTCGAAATTGACCTCTAAGGCAACTACAACCGAGGCCTACTAAAGACAAGGGTGTTACATAGCTTTGGTTTAAACAAATCTTTCGGACAGTGTAATTGGTCGTTTAATAGAAATTCAAATAAAACGATTTTAGGAAATCGTGCTCAGTTCAAAAGAAATGAAAGAAATCATGGGAAATATTAAAATTGCTTACATTTGGAACAGCAACATTTTTTCTTTTGTCGTAATTTGCGAAAGAATTATATAAATATTTATTTTATTTAAATTTTTTAATCATGTGTTTAGTAAAACTAAGTAATATTACAAAGCGTATGCGCAATTTAAATTTTATTTAAATGAAATATTAATCATACGTATATAACTAAAATAATAATTAATAATTTTATTATAATATTTTAATTTGCAAACTGTGTATCCAATATCAATCTTAAATAAGAAATATCAAATTAGTTTTCCAAGAAGAATTGCAGCGTATGCTTGATGTTTAAAATTATAATATAATATATTAATCATACGTATTAATTAATTAATGTTGTAATATTAAACAATTAATTAAGAATTTTTTAAATTTTGTTTTACCCTCCACCAGCACAAGTGGTGAAGAGGTTCTATTTACTTTGTGATTCCGTGTATAACGTTAAGATGTTATAATCTCAGTTCGCATAATGTATGTATATGTACAATAATTGATAGATCTCAATGGCATTATTGTAATTTTTATAGTCCTGGGAAGTTTTCTAATTAAAACCAGAAGCATCAGTTCAGTATATAAAAAGATATAGACCGATATCAAAGACAACCTTTGAGTTCAAGCAAAGAACTTTCATAATATTGTCAATTTTATGTCTACAAACTAGAATGAAATTTTGCCATAAAATTTAGTTCTATGTGCTACATTATCATGCAATTTTCAAAATCGGTTCAGTAAAAGTTAAGTTATAGTCGAAAATATAACTAATTTTATAACTCGTTAAGTATTTCTGTGATGTGTTTAAGAAAAATTTTATATATTTTATATATTTTAGTTTGTATGTGTGAATGTGTATGTACGAAACATATCGTATTTACTTTACATGCATTTGTGGTGGAAAATATGAAATGTTTGAAATACCCGGATATGGCATTCTTAGTTCCTTTCAATTAATACAATGTTGCAGATATTGTAAACATCAATACGCTTCACTTATAAATCATTCCCACCATGAAACATTCCATTTTGATCGTTGCCATATTCATCGAAAGTATATTTCCGCTAAATAAAATAAAACATATAAGGCTGCTATATTCGCCTATGCCGAATTTCAAATACCCTCCATAACATGTAAAAAATATATATTAAATTTCCAAAACACTAAAAAATATACATTAACGTACTTTATAAACTTAATTTTCTTATGTTCGAGTACTGGAAGTTATAAAATTTGACATATTTTTAACTATTATTTTTTTCTACTTTTCCGGTATCGATAATTCTTTTACCTGTATTGAGATGTTCCAAGTTTCATTGAAGTTTTTTAGTTTTTGGCTTAATTTTGTGGCCGTCTCAAATATTGATGTGAGACTTCTTTGTTTCTGGATGGATTTTACTGGTATTAAAACCCAAACTCTTCAGGGCAATGACAGACAATCCAGCTAAATCTTATTGGATAAAAATTATTATTGTGACCATTAGATTGGAAAAATATACTTAATGATGTACGAATATAATATTATTATAGAATCTTAATGATTTCCCCACGGCGTTACACTCGATATGGCAATTTCAGTTAAATTAAATGCCTAATAAATATCCTTTATTTTTCTCTTTCAAGGATTCACTCTTCATGCTCACTTGTATTGTAATGGCCATAGTTTGGCTATAATGAAAGCATAAATGCTTAAAGTTGTCTTACGCAGATCAATTTATAAAACAAGTCAATCGTTTCAGATTAAAAAATATTATTGAAGTTTCAACGGATATAAAACTCTGATTAAAAGAAAATTGATGAAAGTAAAAACCACTCCCCCTTCCCCACAAGTATATTCGGTATGAGAAATAATTACTATTAATTAATCACTTTTTCTATGTACATATAAGAATACGTACATAAAAAAGTGATCATATATGCATGTGGTAAAGAGTATTGAAAATTCAGTTGTTTTAACATATTTTCTTCTGTTGAGTATTTATTTAAATCCTAAGAATTATACTTAAAATTTTAATTGTGGCAAAAGTCAAAGCTGATTCTAAGTCGAACTGTATATTTAAAGGCACAAACGTACAACTTCATATTGTTGTGTAAAACATAAATATTTATTTTCTTAGTGTTAGTTTTTATTCCTTTTTTTATATTCTCAATGCTGACCAATGATGACAAAAGTTTTTCTTGCGTTTGAAAATAGATTTCGTCTAGTAACTCTTCCAATTTATCATCTTCAAACTTTTGTTTTTTATTATATTTAAGTCACAAAATTTGATATTTATGATTTGATCTGAAAGTGTTTTAGAAATCTATAATAATTATATGCATTTCATTACTCTCGGAAATATCTTTTTGGTTATTATTGATACAAATCATAGGAGCGAGTTATGTCACAAGATGTGTTCCCTTTCTAAACTGGTAATTTTTTTGATCTAATAATGAAATTAAATGTTATCTCTTTATCCTTTGAAATAATATGCTATATGTCTGCTCACAATTGTCCATACACATAAATTGAATATATCACTGACATTTATATACAGCTCTCTTCTCTTTATAAAATCACCAACATACTCTCATGGTTATTTTGGCGGACAGGACAGACAGATCTGGGCATCATATTAATAACAACAACAATAATAATAATTAAGATATGAGCCTCTCTTCTGAACATTTAGTGCTGATGAACATTATTTCCATTACTATATTAATATGAACAATGAAACCAAAGAAACAAACAACAACACTAACCGAACACTAACTGAAACACATTGAGCAGATATTTCAATAGTTAAAAAGTAGAAAAATAAGTAAAAACTTCAAAAGGAAAAAGAGAGGAGAATTTGTTTTTTTCTGTAGCAACAGCATGACATACAAATTACACAATTGCAGTATCCGAAAGATTTTATAATTGTGGTTATCACTACCATCACAGTCAGCAACATAACGAATGCTAACAACAACAACAATTCTCCTCTTTCATATTATTTAAATATACTGTTGCGTTGTTACAATTTACTTTACTTTAACACTTGTGAAAATAAATAGACGAATGGATGGATGGTTGGTCAAAAGGACGAAAGAAACGACAGATAGCTAGAGAGAGTATAAATGTATGAGTGTATAAGTGTTTGTCTATTTGTTTGTAGTTTTATTTGTATTGTATATCATTGTTTACATTTTCTTTAATGAATTTAATCGCGCATAATAAACAAAAACAGACATAACAAAAAGTATTATGTATCTGTATGTGTTTTTGTGCGTAAAGTTATGTAGGAAAATGAAGAGCAAAATAAAATAAATAACAAACATAGTGACAATATATATTTAAACGGGAAAGGAATGAAGTAAATAGCCCTTGGATATCTGAAGATAAATTTACGTAGACTTTTTGGAGAAAAAATCTACAAACTTATACAGTTATGGACAAAAATATATAACGTATTTAATTTGCCTAATTTTTATTATACACGTTTTCCTTCTTTTAAGTAAACAAGTATTCTTTCGACTCAAGGAAAACACCACTTTTGAACCGAACAACAAACACAAATTAATCGATGATTATGAGATTTTTCATTTATGTATTAATAAATCAAGTGATCAATTGTATTATTTTCTAAAATTTCCAAAAAATATATTTCTGATTAAAATTATAAAATTTTCATTATTGAATACACAAATATGGTCATAAGATCAATTTCAATAAATAAAGTAATCTTTTCAAATAATTATTTCTACATTTCATACAAAATTTTTAATTTGAGCATTTTTTTCTATGCAACGCTTCATATAAAAATTCGGATACGTTTCAGTTTTTCAGCAATAGAATTTAATTTGAAACACTGTGTATTCAAATATGCCCTCGTATATTTACAAAATATGCTATGACACACATATCTACATGTGTGTCTAGTGCCGAAAACAACCATTTTAACTGACAACTATACTATGTTCAATAGTTATTGTTGGACTATGCTTAAGCTAAAGCTTATTCTTTTTTATTTTGGTTTATTCATACAAAAAATACGTTACGACTGACAGCATGCCATACCACACTTTGTTATGGTAGTGGCAGAATGGCAGTATGGTATTGGTAATGCTAGTGGTTGATGGCCTACAATTTCACTTCTGTTTTTATATCACTTTTATTCAGTTTTTGTTGTTTATACACTGTATTTATAGTAAATTCCCTATATTTCTTTATATCATTTGGTTTTGGGAAACGCATTGTTTGTTACACTGTGTATTTGTTGTTTTTGTGTTTGGTATTTTCTTTTTTTTTTGTTTGAATTTCATTAATTTGTTTTTCTTCTTTTGTATGTTTTTGTTGTAGTTGTTTTTTTTTTGCCTTTGGTTGGTGGCATGTCTTTGTGGTTTATACGATTGCGATAAGTGCTGATTTATTTGTTGCAAACAAAACATTACAACGCTTATTGTTTGTTGGTATTGTTATTTTTGTTATTGTACTATGAATTCTGTCTTTGTTGTCTGTTTTTTTTTAATTCCTTATCATTTTTTCGCATACGAAAAATGAGAGTAAACAGTGATTTTTCCAGTCATGCCTGTCAACTCATTTTGTTGATAGTTTTTAATTAAAATGCAAAAATCAAAGATTTTACTGGCACGAGCACGTTTATTTACAAAAACAAAAATTGTTAATGCCATAAATTAAAAAATAGTTAAACAACCTATTAAAAATGATGTATATTATCATATTTGTTATAAAATAAAAGGAATAGTGTGATAATTAAAAAAAGTAGAATCAGGAAAATTAAAAACAAACAGTCAAACACAACTTTTTGTTGGTTATAAATTTTAATTAACGCTCCTCGTATATATATATATGTTTTCTAATGTATATTAAACAGTGTAGTATATTATTAGGGTAGGATGAAGTTAACAACCGATCCTCGTAAAATTTCTTACATAAATTTTTACTTGTATTCAGCCTAATTTGAACAATTTTTGATAGAAAACTGAGGTAGATTGAATTCCTCCAAATTATGTATTTTAAGGAGGTTGTATTTGACCTATGAGAAGTAATTGATTGATCCCCGTATAAATTGATACATTCTTTCAGAATATTTAAATATATAAAGAATTCTTTTCTGCCAAATTTCGTTGAAATCGCTTATATTTGACACTTTTTTGACCATAAAATCCCATTTCGGAAGGAACACTTGTATGTGAGCTAGGTAATATAATGGTCCTATCATATCCAATTTCAATGGGCATTATCCTTGAAGAAACATCATCATACAAAATAATGATATCTTTAGATTGAGACATGCATTTTGTAATGCTTACATGTACAGCCAGCCAGGTTAACGGACGGGCATTGGATAATTGACTTAAAATTCGAACAATATACTTAAAAGTGACGATATCAATATATTTTCTACCCGTAACAAACTTCTGCACAAATACATAATATCTACGGTGGTTTTGGGGTCTAAACAAATATAATAAATAAACTAATTATTGTACAAGATATTAAATCTATCTGAGAGTAATAAGATATTAAATCTACTCTTTAAACGCGAAATGTTGAATATTATTTGTCAAGATAACTTGACGAAATTACATTCGATTAGAACTGATGCATTTTGGAATTGATCATGTGGTCAGGGACGTAATCGTTGACCCACCGAAGTTGGTCAACTCAGGTATGTTCATTCCTTAAAAATTCGCCAAAAATTCATTAATGAAATGAGACAAAAGAAATTTTGTATAAAGACAGTCCTTGTAAATATCTCATATTACATAATTTTTAATATATGTTTATGCTTGTCCTAGACTTTTTAAGTTGGCAGGCTTGTGTTCCATATATCCATAAAATTCTTAAGAAAACTGCTTAAATACCCATAGAAATACATGAATCCGTTTAAAAGTTTTATTAATCTGAGTTTGAAACATACAGTGAATCAGTGAAGTTCGTAAAAGGTTAAATTGCTTTCCATGATAACGATTATCCGGTCACGATGTCCAATGGAAACCTACCGATTAAATTCGCTACAATTTTTGCAACTTTTAAATTCGTTCAACTGCAGGCCTTAAAATAGTTAAACTGGATGAATAATTTTTCAAATGACAGAAATGACATTAATTATTCAAAATCAAATAAATTTCTTATGATTGAGGATATATTTTTGTACTACTTAAAAGAAGATTGAAGTCTAGTTCTAAGTTCCAACTCATCAAATTTTGGAATTAGGCAAGAAACAAGTATTTGCAATGCCAGTTAAAAATTCAGGTGTTCAAAAACGTAGCGAGTCTCATTAACCGTTCATGGACACCAAACGAAGTTCAAACTTACAATGTTATAAAGCTATACTTCTCTGTGTATCAAGAACTGAATCTTATTTTAATTGTTATTATCGAATGGAAAAATTTACAAGAAAACTGGCTCTAGCTCAACCGTGCTATTATATATCCTGCAAATATCGCACTTGTTTAGTTAATTTTTCCACTTAACTATATCTCATCATAAATCGAACTGTCTTCCTTAATAAATAATGTGAACCATCATACCAAGAATATTATACGACTGCGAATGATCAAATTCTGGCCAAGTATGATTTAAAAAATTAAACTCCCAGGATTGTTGTGACACATTTAAGGTTAGTTTCTAGTTGTTAAAGCAACCCTTTAGTTACATTGCCAAAGTCGCCATTTAGATAACCCACTCTGATTTTTTATTCCCACTTAATATTCAACTATTAGTTCTCAGTATCCAGATTATCTTTGAACAATCCACGTAAATTATACATTTTTAAACAGATTCAATAACAAGTTTTAAGCTTTCAAAATCAATAAAATTTCAGCTCAGAACACAGTGATTAGTTTCATGTACAAAAATACTAGAGTATTAAAAATTAACTAAAATCTGGTTTAAAATTAGTCGTTTCATCTGAAAGTCTTATCCGGAGGGTGTTAAAACTAAATTATATATAAAAAATTTGGCTTAGAAGAAATGATATACTTAAGGACAAAAATGATCTTTTTGGTTTAAATATAATTTTATATATAAAAATAAAAATAATTAATTTTATTTAAGCGTTAACAAAGAACACACAGGCGTATGAGTTATGTATATATACAAATATTTTATTAAGTATACTCCCTCTGTTGCAAACAATGATTTATTACACATTTTATTAAAAGTATTTTTACAGGTATCATATCCTTCTTTCGATATTAGAGAAAAATATAGTAAATAATTGTAACCATATAAAAGTCATTTTAACAAAATTTCAGATTTTTTGACATGATTATGAACAAAAGTGAAATAAATCATATGGGAAAAAATCATTGAACCGATTTATTTTCAAATTTTTTTTGTTCTTAAGTATACCAATATATATAGTAATTCCAAATATGTGCTGGATCGAACTTACATTCAGAATACCACTTAATATGAATGCGACAAATGCTATAAACCGGTCAAAACTAAGGCACATGCAAACAGCAGTTTAAAAATTAAACGGCTAGAATTGACCCAAAAGTTAGATCTGTTTAAAACTATTTTTCATGTCCCAACGGGCCTACATTACGTTACACAGTAGAGTATAATAGATTATTTTAATATTACAAATATTAAGAACGAATTTTATTAAAAGCGTTAAACTTATTTAAGCGGTAATATTTATATCCTACACCTCCGTACACCACCGTAAGCGTTTGTACTGATGTTTGTTACATACACAAAAAATGGTAATACACCCACATTTTCACAATAATATACTGTACATTTAAGAAAGAATCAGATAATAAAATCATAGCTTGACAGATTATATAAGTTTTACATGTTTTAATAATAATTTTATTGTGAATAGACAGATTATTCTCTCACTCTATCTCTACGTACAAAAACTATAGAATTAAAAATTCACCGCTTTTATGAATAATTCTCCCATTATAAGCAATAGATCTCTGCAAGCTTCTACGTTTTTCGGACCAAAAGTTTGTATAATACGCATTGAATAAAATGGGGTAACAAATCATATATAAATCACATACGTATAAACTAGAATAGAGGTGAAAAGAGTGTTAATGACATTAACTCAAAACTTAGACGTGTTAAAAACTATTTTCGATCTCCTTTCATATAGATCTACATTGACTGAGGAACAGTCAATAAATATATCTTCTTATTCAAAGTACAAAGCGATAAACTTAATCATAACTCAAGATGGTGGTGAATATATAATAACTGTAAAATTTATTTAAAATATAATTTTTCAATATTGAAATTTTAATTTTATTTTTTCAGTCATCATCACTGATGAGTAAATTTCCTACAAATATTTACTTGAAGTTATACGTACTTGCCAAACAAAAACAAACCTTCTCCACTTTTAAATCTTATGAATCTAAAGTAAGATATTTTAATTCAAGGTACGGTTTTCGACTCTTTATTGTTCTTCTTAAGATCGGATCTTTCAAAGAGTTTAATTTTTATTCAAAAAAGGTTTTGTATTTTATCGTTATTCGAAAAAAATTAGATTCTTTAAAAAAGATAAAGCGAAGTCTAGAAAAGAACCATTCGCACAAATTGTTTTGCGGCTAGAAATTTGTTTGTTTACTTGTGTATGGATAAGCTCTTTCTTCAACCTTTTCGCATTGAGCGAGAGTAATACACGTTTTTTTAAAAAACTTTAATTAAAAAAAGAAAAGATATTGTTTTTTTAATCTGCTCAATGAAGATTAAAAATCTAATCGAAGAATAATAATAATATCATCTGAAAATAAAGATTTTGCTCAGAGTTTTTCCATACTCTGTCCAAAATATTAAAGAAAAAATATATAATGTTGAAATAATAAACCTTGTTTCTTTTTCTACTGAATAAAGAGATATTTTTTAAGAGAAAGGAAAAAAGTGTAAGAAAATTAAATAAAATTACACTCAGAATTGTTTGAGTTCTGACAAAAAAAACCCAGACAGATTTTGCTGCCTTTCAAAAATTTATATGAAAATTAAAAAACTGTCTATAATTTTAAAAGAAGTACTGTAACCTGCGTAGAGAGTCAGTTAAGCCAATTTTAAAAGAATTGAAAAAGTAATTGATGTATGTGACCAACGCAAAAGCATTAATAGTTATTTCATATTCTAATAATTGGTTTTGATAAGTGAACTTCGTTATTATTATTTTATCAAAACTTTAAAGTTTAACATATTTTAACAAACAAATTTAAATATTTTAAAAAATGTTAATCTGAAATTATAAGGGAAACATAATTCGTTAAATATTCTTTATATTTTTGATTTCATAAAAAAATAATAATAAAAAAACTTAATTAAAAGTTTTTCAATCCTTTATTACGATTTTTTAATACACCCTACATTGTCATATTGCGTCTGTTGGGTAAATTTAACACATGGAATATTTTCTTGAGTCGATTTGATAGACATCAACAAGGATCATATCAGCTGAAATAAGCTTTTTTAACCTCAATCTCAAAAACATGTTCTGGCATTGATTTTACTAATATTTTAAAAAGATCGGATTCAATTTCCTTCCAAACTTTTCTAATTTCTAGGTTTATCGCTGTTAAAATCATTATGCTTTCGTTTTGGATATAATTTAAATAAACTTTCGTCCCATTTACTTCTGCAAGTTATCCGATGTGTTCAACTCTGGACTATAAGTCCGCTAATTCAAAAGAGGTATTCGTTAAACCATAATTTAGACTGCTTTGAAACATGTACCGCAGCACCTCGCATGAATATGCAATCTTCATCAAATTTTTCAACCATAAAAAAAAATTATTTTGGAAGAAAACTTATCTTCAGAATATTTTGCCTCAAGTATAAAACTATCACTACCGAAATTAGGGTTTGACATCCGAAAATCGTTTGCTCCCAATCGTGCCAATAACATGAGTATAAGCCACTTCTCTGCCTATTTTTTGTATCTTCCAGAGAATTAAATTAGAATTTCTTCATGATGCTTTTGAGCATTAGCTTACAATTCGGCTTCTTCCGATTTATGTTTTCATCTCTCCATAAAATGTGAGCAACGTGTTTGGAAGTCACATTAAGATCAATTTTGATCTCTATTTGTGTACAGTGTTACTGTTGAAAATTTTCAAAGAGTCGCACAAGAAGGAAATTGAATATAATCACCTAAACATTGATTTGTGGAACAAAAGTCGCCAGATGTTAAATTTGCCAATAATTAACACTTTTTGAAATGCTTTGAATTTGCTCCGTTTCCCGCTTAATATACAAATATACTTCAATAATAGCCAATAAGTAGTTTTTCCTTTAACTTAACACTATTTCGATTTCCATCATAAATTTCTTAGAATTCCATCCACCGAAATTTCATGAAGTTCTATGCCAAAAATGCAAATAATTAGAAGTGGTCAAAAAAGGGAAATTTTTAAAACCATGCAAAAAGTCGCAATTTGCTATAAAGTCGAACCAACGGTAACACTATATGTGTTTAATTCAATTTGGTACGGATTGCTTTCTTATTACTAATACGTTTTACATGTATTAAGATACCTTCCCTTCTCACAAAAAATTATGCACCACAAATTCGGAACATTTAATCTTATGATCAAATTCTCAATAGAATAAATTTGGTCATGAAAAAAATTTACTGGATCTTTTCTTTAATCGGACAGAAAAGTTCATTTCAACGTCTTTTAATATTATGATATCGATTAAATTAGAAAAATCTGCAGTAAACTGAAATATTATCATTAAAAAGATACCTTCATTTATAAGAAACAAACATTTATTTATTTATTTTTTATTTTTATTTTTTATTTCGTTTTTTTTATTTTTATTTTTTTTATTTTATTTTTTTCAAAGCCAATTTAAACTTGTTCATTTATAATTAATTTCACAAACCACATTTGATCGCATGAATAAGGCAAAAAGCAAGACTAAAAAATCGTGTTTACATTAAAAGTGTACTGTAAAGTTGCCGCTTATTAAAAAATCTTTAACTACACCATTGGTGAGAACCAAAAAGATAAAACAAAAATAGCGAAAAAAAATTAAATGCGTCTATAGAAATATGTGTCAGTGCATATTTAAGTCATTTAAAAAATATTTGTTTCAAATTTCAATAAAATTGGTATATATTTAAGAATTTTTTAAGCTTTTCCGGGAAAAGTCCTTATATATGAGATATAACATGAATAAATAATTCTGTTGAAACGCTATAAGATTTCATTGCAAAGATTAGAAAACTTTTCTTCTGAATTTTGAGGTTGTCTCAGATATTGGTCTATAATATTATTTTCCTACCAAATCGATATTGCCGGTCAAAATGTCAAAATCAAGATGACTATTACGAACATTTTGGCTCAATTTCGTTGAATGTAAGAATATATTTACTTTATGGAATATCTGATAAGTCCTTCTTATTGCTACAAATGGAATGATAAAAATAAAGTACTCTCTTCGCTACATGTGATGGTGGTGAAGAGTATAAAATCAAGTGGATTTCCTAGACTGGAATATGTTTTAAAATCGTTTTAAATTTTATTATTATTATTATTTTTCATCCATAATTTATATAAAATTTATTGATATGTTATAGTTTTATGCCGAAAACCAAATTATTTAAAAGGGGACAAAAAGGATAAATTTGACAAGGTACACAAAAGGTTACAATTTGCGACTAAAGTCCCACCAATGGTAACACTGGTGGGAGCTATACAAAATATGGACCGATATTGGTCAGATATATAACATATATTGAAGAAAGTAAAAAAAATCACTGTGTCAGATTTTAATGGAATTGATCTTCATTTAAGCGTTTTATTGTCTCAAAGGGATGTAATATGGGAACTATAGCAAAATATAGACCGATATTGGTCAGATTAATAATTTATATTCAGGAGGGTTAAAAAAATGAATTGTGTCGAACTTCAATATAATTTCAATATAACTTAAGCTCAAACCAGTTTTCCGGAAGGATCGTTATTTTGGAGCTATAGTAAAAAGAGCACCGATATTGATAAAATTAGTAACATGTATTCAAGACTATTAGGAAATTAATTGTGCCAATAATATATAAACCATATTATGGGAAGGGGGCCTATATGGGGACTAGGTCTAATAATGACTATGTGAGCTTATTATTATATCAAAATAAATATATATGGCAAATTTCATAAAATTATCTTAAACATTGAGATCCAGATTTTAGGGTGTATCAAAATTTTGAATACTTCTTATTTAATACAAGAATATGTATTCTTGGCTTAACAAACGGAATGGCAAAGTTAGTATAAATCTCAAAGTATGCAATTTTCTTTTAATTAAATACGGTACAGTTGAAGTTTAGTTAATGGTAGAGTGTGTGTAGTATTCGACCTAACTGCAAATTTAAGCTTTTTTTATTTTCTTAGTTGTTTAAAACAGAAAGAAATTAAGTTTAAATTTGTGTTAAACATTTAAACAAATAATAATTTCTCTTATACTTCTTCAAAAGAAACTCAGTTCGAAGAGAATGACCGCATTACTTGCGGTCTGTTGTTTTTGTTATTTTTTTATGCCAAAAAAATTTTTTGTATATATTTTTATGCCACTTTTTTTAACCCCATGTGGTTGATAAAAATTGCTTAAATGCTCCCTGTTTAACGATCAAACGACCACCTTTATGTTGTTTATATAAAATAAAATGCAAAAAATGTGAAAAATGAAGAAACAAACTTTTTGTTTGTTGTTTTTCTTCGAACCCAATCAAATCTTTAGTATTCTCTTTTGTATCATAATAAAAGGGAAATTTTATATAAATAAATATAAAGAAAGTAAGGAAAAAATTGAGAAAAAAAATTTAAAAAAAATTTATGCAAAACATAAATTTGAAAATTTTACTGAAATAATAATTGAATGTCAAAAATAAGCTTTTATTTAAAGTCACAAGAAATATTTTTTTCATGTTTTGGTTTAGGTCAATTGCAGTGTCAATTGTGTGAGTAGCAGCTACTTCTAATACCGAAAAATGTTGAAGGAAGTGATCATCTGCAACTGATCAAATTCAAAGGTCAAAGGTTATATAAATTTTAAACAATGAAAACAAATCTGTAACTTTAGAACAACTTGATATTTTCAATGCAAATTCACATGAACTTTCTGGAAGAGTTTTTTAATTCACGAAAAGCAATGCAAGAACTAAAAATTAAGAAGAATAAAAAATTGAAAAACTTCATTTTGATTTTATAAAAATTTAAATAATCAACTTTCAAACCAAAATTAGTTTACGCATGTGGAATATCTCTCTTAGTTTAAGATAAAGGTTAGTAAAATGTTTACCCATTTTTGAACATATTTCTTATATTTCGTTCTAAAATATTCCAAAAAACAAATTTTGCATATTCACATAAATTATTCATAAACGGACATTTTGAGGAGAATGCAATTTTTATACTCTCCAATACCACAACTTGTGGATTAACTTTGTCATTCTGTGTGAACGCTATCTGTCTGTCTGTTGTTGCTACGCTCGCATTTACAATAATTGACAGACCTCAATGAAATTTGGCCTGAATATTTTTTATAGTTCTGAGAAATTTACGAATTATTTTAAGATATATGGACCGATATCTGAGACAACCTCTAATTCCAAGGGAAGACCTTTCCTTATTAATCAACAAATCAGTTTTATATACTTTATTAACATTCCAAAGTCGGTTCAAAAAAAGTATAGCTTTAAAAATAAAAAATTGTGTTATATTTGAGAAAAGCGTTTTTATATTGCATGTGTATGTGTTAGTGTGTATGTTCGATACATCTTTTATTTAAATCATACGCGTTTGTGGTAGAGGGTTTTAAAGATTAAAATTATATACCATTATTACATGTTTATTTTCCACTTAAAAATTCTCTATTTCCTCTAAACTATAAATGTATATCCATCGAAAGTAAATCTGAGGGCATTCAGAAAGAAACTCTTAACACCGTACGCAAAATAATTCTATCGCTAAATTTTTTTCAAGTAAGAATATTTTATTCGACAGTAACAAATGTAAAATTCCACATTAATTTTAGAAATATTTGCACGATAATTTTCTGCATCTTAATAGAAAGACTTTAAGCTTAAACCCTTATTTCGAAAACATGATATGGTCCAATAGTGACAGTTTAAACAAGTCAGAAAATAGTATAGATTTCATATAAAAACTAAAGATAAAAATAATATTATTTCCTACTTTCAATGTAATTGGTCTAGGCTAAAACGATATTCCGGGAGAGTTATAACCGAATATAGTTCGATTGTTGTAAAATTGAATATTGAAAACAATTTAATAAAAAAGAAAGTGTACAAAATTTCAATAAAAATAGTTTAAATTTTATAGTCTTATAAGTTTAAAACTATTTTTCGATAAGGGGCATTATAACCCAAATCTAGACCTTTCTTATGTAATTAGCAATATATATATATATATATATATATATATATATATATATATATATATATATTAATTACTGTTGGCATTTTAATCGTGATTGGTTTATCTATTAGATTTTAGAGTTTTCCGTAAAGGGAACATATGAAGGAGATATATGAAAGTATATATACCCAAGTTGGTATATATAAATTATATTTATATATAAATTACGCCCTATAAGACACACAGATTTTGTGATGTATCCAAATTTTGTGGATATTAGTGTGATTGTTTTCGTAGGACGAAAATGGACTGACAAACATACAGATTTTTATTTCATTATAAAATATGTATGATGAAAAATTAAAAATATTATTTCTACCATTTGTGACAATTTGGTGCAAAACCGCTTTATTAAAAAGATAAGTCATGTCAATTAACAAATTTATATTTAAAAAATAAATCTTGTATTTTAAAACATCGCTCTCGAGTTTTTAAGTGAAATATTCCATTCATCGGTGAATTCAATAAGTTAACATGATAAATGTTTTTCAGTAAACAACTTTCAGTTCATATCGTTAAATTCCCCAATTTTATTTATAATTTCAGTTGAAACCGATTTTCTGGCCTTAATTACAACAATTCATATGATCAATCATCACATTAAAGTTTAATATTCGTACTTCCATGTAAAATCCGTTTTAAAACAGAAAAAAAGACGAAAATAAAAGTTTTTAATAAATCTTCAAGATTTACAAAATGAAATGTTAATATTTCATTACGGATTTCCTTTGTGACAAGCACTAACTTTAAAATGCAATGAATATAATATTCCTTTTTTGTTTTTGTAATATATGCCATAATAACTATAATAACAACAAATAAAAATGTTATAGTCGGTCAAGTCCGACTATGTAATACTCTACATCACATGAATATCAGTAGTTACGAAAAATTAATGAACGACCCTCGTATAATTTTATTCTTTGATTTATTCTTAAGTATGCAGTTTATTAGAAATTTTAAAATGAATCTTTCTGGGGAGTTATATGGTACTTAGAAGAAATTATGTATCGACCCTCATTTAATTTTGCACATTAGTTTTTTGCACCAGTAATTATTGCAATATCAAAGTATATGTGAGATTAATGCCCTTTAAAGTGATAATTGGAAGGAATCTTGTATTGGACCGAATGGATCGACCCTCGCATAATTTGGCACATCATTTTAGAATACCATAAGACCTTTTTGCAAAATTTTGTTAAAATCGTCTCACATTTAGGACTTTTATGAGTAAATACCTCTTACCAGGAAGACATTTGTATGGGAATTACCCAAGTATTGAGTCGAACATATCCAGTTTCAATTGGCTTTGTTCCTTGATCAAAATAATAATATTTACCAAATTTCATCGAGATATCTTAAAAATTGCGAACTGTAGAATGTTTACAACGTTTACATGGGCAGCCAGCCCGATAGACAGACAGATGGACGGAATTCGTTAAATCGATTCAGAAAATGATTCTGAGTCGAACGGTATACTTAAAGACGGATGTAACACCATTCTTTTTGTGCATTACAAACATCTGTACAAACGCATAATACCCCAACGATGGTATTGGAAATAAAACGAATCAGTATTACGTACCCTGTAGACATACATCTAATGTTAGAGTACCGCATTACTCCTGCTTAACTACAAAATAATATTAAATTTGTAGTACCATGACTTCTCAATATATATAACATGCTTAGTTGGGCTTTATCCCTCGATTATTAAAAATATGCATGATTGTCTTCGGTCGTCAAAAACGAATCCAAGAACTTTCGATCGATAATCCATACTACTATTATGAGGCGCTGAATAGAGGTGCTTCACAATAGGGCGCCTCTGACGTGTGGCTGTGAATGGTTTGCTTTGAAAAATGGCTTCTTTCTTTATTTAGAAGTATCAATTTCGAGTAAATAACTAAACACAATTTCTCACTGTGTGGAATATACCCTGATGATAGTGAATACTTAGAATACTTAGTTAAGGTAGAAGGATTAGTCCACATGATAAAATGGAAAGCATTTAAAAAAATATCACAACGCAGCACATAGAAAAGCAGCTCGGTTAGCAGAGTACACGAACTTTTTAATTTGATGGAGGTTTAAAAATATTTAAGGCTTTTAACGGAGATGAAATACCTTTTCGAGCTTAGTGACAGAATACACTTAAAAACATTTTTGAAAGGGTTTCCAAAAAAGTTTCAAAACTGTATCTTTAGTGATTTAAACTTAAATTTTTTTTTTTTTTTGTAAATTACAATTATAACTTCAATCAACTAAAAAATATAGGTGTAAGTTTAGTTGCCTCCTTTTAATTTACATGTATGTATGTTAAGAATTTTTCGGTCTCACTTCCTGAAATAAACATTGATGTAAATGTCTTCAACCAGCTCAAAAATAATAAAAAATTGTCTTCACTTATTATCATCTAAAACAAAATTTTACTTGAGTTCCACTCTTTGTGTTATATATTATAATATTTCACAACCTCTTTGAAACGGATCATGGACTATTGTATCTGAGCTTATATTATTAAGATATGAGAACATAGACTCAGAGCGATATTTTAATTTCTATATATTACATAACCCCTAAACCTTCAACCAATGGCAGTGTAGGGTATTAGCATGGTATTCAAAGTATTAATAGTGTACGCACATATATATAAAGATATACATAAATTACTGAAATTGGCCACAGGGAATCGTGTTTCAAAATCTGTAACTTAAAACATACAGGACATAAACTTAAAATACAAAAACAAAAATAAATAAAAAAGACTTTCAATATAATTTTCACTATAAAAATATTCGTCTTTTCAACGTAAATTTGTTGATGAGAACGACACTGATGACGATGCGTCGCAATAGCTGTTTGTTGTTGTTGTTGCAATTGCACATAAGTTGGTAATAAATATTAAAAAAAAGAACGAAAGATGTGAGAAGCAAACAAAAAATATATAAAAATTAACAGGAATTAATGTAAAAGCCACAAATACCCAGAATAACACAAACTGCAGCTGTAAGTAGAGAAAACTTTCAATGGTTCGCATTTTCGCCAATATTTCGAAAATTTACTTTTTTTGTTGTTTTTATATATTTTTCACTTATATTGGTGAATGCATTATTGCAAAGCAAATCCCAATACGAAAATCCTTTAAAATAAACCAAAAATAAGAGTTAAAAGTTACATACATATTTATACACACATACATATGTATACACACAAACACATATATCTGTTCAATGAAAATCTGTAAAATGCATTACCAGCCTTTAGGCTTAAATATAATGAAATGTAAATTCTATAGAATGAAATCCATATGATCGCATATGCAACTTAATCCCAATATATATACTTATATATGTATGTATGAATGCATACTTTGACCAGGACTTGCAAACATTTTCTTACATATGCCGTTAGCAGCAGAATGCTTAAGGTTTTAAAATAGTTTTTAGGTTTGAAACAAAAATATAATTAAAATTTTAATGAATTAAAGAAGAGCAAGTAAAAGGTCAATAATCAATTAAAAGTCCCTTTTTATTAGAATTATTGGAAAGTAATTAAATGTCAACTCTATACAAAAACACAAAAAAATCTTAGTAAATTCTACCACAAATTTTTTATCAGATGTAAAAGAAGTAATGCTATTATAATGAGCGTTTAAACAGGATACACAGATACACAATTCTCCCTGTTTCGGCAACTTTTGGAACTCTTAAATACTTTTAATCACAATTTCATTAATGATATTTCATCCATCTGAAAATATATATTTTCTTTGTCCAAGTCGATTTTGGCGTCTATTGAAAACATTCTCTTATCTAGACTTATTTTTCAAATTCAATGACATTTGGCAAGATCTTTTGCAGTTGTCTTAAGCAGTTTCCCATTTAAACAGTTATATCGGTCTAACAGATAAAAGCTATAGATCAATATCTGAGACAACTCCAAAATTTCTACAAAAGTAATTGTAGTTAAACAATATTTAACGGTATCATACAACTATATGTATCTTAAAATCACTTAAATATGGAACAATTCCACTGGTATTTGGCACAGCTACTGTTTCATTGTATATAGTTTATTTAAATAAAGTTCAGGTCTCACTTAAGGCTTATAACCAGAAAAAGGATTTAAACTTACAAAAGTCTTTGATATAGACAAGTTCTATTGAAAATTGGCAAAATTATTTATAATGTTACTTCTTAATTAATATCGTTCCTTATAGTGCTAGAGCTCGAATTTAAGGCCGCTTCCCAAAAAAGGTCACAAGCTTATAAGTTTCTTAAACTTTTACCAGTTTTATTGAAATTTTATAAAAATTACTTTCCATTAACTGTCTTTATTATTTTAATATAATTTTTTAATTATCGGAACATTCAATAATCAAACAACCAAAATTTTCCGAAATACGACCTTCAATAAAGTATATACCATTCTTCAGCATTAACTTACTCTTTAAGAAATTAAAAATTAAAAACCTTGGGCTGAGGATATTCCAAGAATATGAGATCATATTTCACTATATATGTCATTAGAAGCCTATAGATATGAAGCCGTATTTTGCATTTTTTCCTTTTTTCATTCAAAAAATTTACAACGTTTACCTTTTAAGTTTAATAATTATAAATATTAAATAGAAATAAATTTCCAGAAATAATACAGCGTTATCTGTAAAATTTCAAAAGTCTCAAAGTGCTTTGCTAATGTTGTATATCGTACCATATATATTGCCAGGAAGTTTGGGAGATAAGCAAAAATTGGAAACATCAACTATAAAATTGAGATTAGAGTTGATGCTTTCAACATTAATCGTTCCCATTTTGTGATGTAAATCTGTCTAAGCGACAGGTTTTACATATGAAGATGAATTCAGTGTCTATCATGCTATACAGAAGGAAGCTGTCACCTTTAACTCATTAATGTATTGGCTAACATTGGTTTTTATCTTAATGTGCAACTTTAGTAACTTTGGCCATTTTGCTCCTTTAACTTATATTTTGAAGTGATAACTAACAACTTAATAGAATTGATTGATTAAGATAGAGGCTTCATGCTTCTCTTATCAAAAATAAAGTGAAGTCCTTAAAAATCAAAAGAGAACAGCTGCCAATTTTATGTCAAATCAGAAAAAATTAAAAATAAATTTTGGAGTCGTATTTTTATACAAAACAAATACAGTAAAACGAAAATAGATGATTTAAAAAATATGTTATATATTTTGATTTTATATAATTTGATAAAGAAATAATTTCTTCTGATGAAAATACAGAAAATTACTAATTAAAAAACCTCGACTTGTCTTAGCTATGATCTCAGTTAAATTTCACGCGATTTGAGGACTTAACAAAAAATAAAAAATCCAAAATTGATTAAGTTTGCACAGAGCTTGTGGTCATATCTCTGCCTCAGTGGCCTACAGATTAAGTTTACATACATTCCCCTCAAAATTTTTTATTGAACAAATATAAGTCACAGAACAAATACTGGTTTTATGAGTGAATAAAAGTTGCCACCTTTTTGTAAAAAATAAAAAATATATACATTTTTTAAGTTCCAACTTCAGATTGATATAACTTTTTAACGGCTGCATATGTATGTAATTATTACAAAATATTTTTTAAATTTTTGTCTTTTTAATTTATATCTTAATAAATATTTACAAGGACTACCTACATACAAAACTCCTTTTCACTCAATTCATTAAATTGGTTTTGGCGAATTTAAAGAAAAAATCAATTTTTTTTGTAAATAACTTAAAAGATTAAATAAAGTGTATATCAACCAAAATAGTTTAACTAATAATAAGAAAGAATGATGTATTAATTTTTGAATCTATTGTGATATTTTTTTATGGGACATAATGATACTTTTGGATCTTTGTATTGAAAATTACACAACCGTAAAGAAAATTAGGACAATTATGGACTTTTAACTGATTTGGTAAAGGAGTCATGGGAAATTATGGACCGATCATAATATTATCCGGTAAAATCCCTCAGTTTTAAATAAAAAAATTCATGTTAAATTTCTCAACAAAAAAATTAAACCAGTTAAAGCTAAACTGATTTTCATTGGGACTTATATGGAACCTGTTGGAAATTGTGAAACGATTACAATAAATTTCGGAAAAATGTTTTAAGAACAACTCCATTGGTTGTAGATTTTTTGTGATGAGCTCAAAATAGAATCGATTGAGAACAGAATGTGGTAATTTACAGGCTGAATTTTCATAAGTGCTCAGGCTGTTTTAAACTCGCTAAGTACTGGTAATATAACATCCATGGTGGTGAATAGCTGTCATAAAGAGCTTTTTGATATTCGGGAACAGCATAACAGTAGTCTGGTTTCGTCAATATAAGAATATTTTGGGAAATGAAAAAGCGGAGAAACTGGCGATGAAAGATGCATCTCTTTCTGATGACTTGGCGTAAGAGGATATGCTTCCTTCCAGAAGATAAAGGAAAAATCAAAAATTGATAGATTAGATGGTACGAAGATATATACGTTCTCTTCTTGGGTTAAGGAATAACCAACTGAAGAAGATCATCGAGCTAATTACTGGTCACTATATCCTTAATAAGCATAAGACAAGATTGCGTCTTTTGGAATGCAATGAGACTGTTAAGAACAGTTTAAATTTTTCTTTTTTTTTGTAAATGTCTCTCCCGGTTTTATAGAAGATTTTAAATATTTTATTCTTATTTTTTCAGACTTTTGCTGGCATGATAGATTGTGGCAAAGAGAATTAGAAACAAAAATAATTAATTACAAATTTCTATGAATTCAATGTGAAAAATACAATTAGTGAACTTCAGAAAAGTATTATTCTGAATTTTTAATCTTTTTTCCATACTGAACTAAAGAGATTTATAGGAGTTAACAATGCCGAACTTCGTTTCAATTCATTATTGTGGACGTGAAAATGTATGCAAAAAACTTAACGGTGTCTGGGATCCTTCTTTCTTTAAGTTACGCAGAGTAACTATTATGTAGTCGTTATGTATCTTTATGCTCTGTAAAACACTTGACTTTACAGTTATGCATTTATAATGTCGATTAAAATAAGAATGCAGCTTCCAAACTCTTTAATATTTATATCAATCGACTTGATTAACGATTACAGAAAATTCATCAGAAAAAAATATATGTTTTTTTAATTAAATGTTTTTATTATTTTTGCTATTTTTTCCATTCATTCCTTAAAATTATTTATTATTTAAATAATGAAATGGAAATATATATAAAAAAAAAAAAAAAAAAAAAAAAAAAAAACTTTTGCATATTTTCATCTTTGAAAGGCATAATTTTCATTACTTACAAAATGCAACATTATTATTTTTGTATTTCATCTTCCTTCCACAAATATAACCCATTTCATTGGGATGGTTTGGGGTTGAAGTTGTTTTTTGGTCCATTCGCACTTGATTTATATTGATGAATGTAGTACAACATGAAATAAGAGTTCTTATGTTCTTATGTTTTCCTTGGGCTGTTGATGTTATATAGCAATTTTAAGTTGCAACAATCATCATGTGTAACTTATGTTGCAATCTGTACAAATATACTTGAACTGTGGTAATTGTAGTTCTTTCTTTAAATTGTAATTTCTTTTCTTTTTTTCAATTATAATAAATTTTATATTTACAGTGGTACCCTACATTTAAATTGCTTATTGAAATAATGAGCTAAAAATAATTTTGTTAAATAATGATTTAAAAAGCAAAAAATTCTTGAAAAAATTATTTATAGAAATTTTCTTAATTAGTTTGAATCATGTAATTTAAATTAAAATAAAGTAAAGTTTCAAAGTCTACCAATTCCGATTGTAGCCAAAAACTATATAACAATTTTGAGTGTTTTAATTTTTTCTGTTGCATAAATACGAGTGTTTGGTAAAAAGCAAAAATTATTGCATACTTTACGGAAATTAACCGCATTTCATGATTCCTTTACATTACTTTTCTTTCGTTTTATAAAATATACAAACAAAAATGTACGTCTATGGAATGAACTGATTCGGTAAGTATTTTGTTCAGTAAATTTTATACCCTCCACCACAGCAAGTGGTGAAGACAGTATATTAAATTTATCATTCCATGTGTAAAACTAAGAAGGGATCATCTTAGACCACATAATGCACATATATTCTTGCAATCAAAATCAAAGTCGATTTAGTTTTGTCCGTCTGTCCGTTTGTCTATCTGTCTGTCTGCCTGATTGTTAGTCTATCTATCAGTTGCGGGCACGCAAATTTCAACAAAAATATGTAGAGCTTAATGGAATTAAGCATCAGTATTAGCTATTGTTCTGGAAAACTTTCTAGTTTAAACCAGCAAAATAAGTTCCGTATTAATAAAAGATATAGACCGATATCAGACTTAGTCTCAAAGTTCAAGCGAAAAACTTTCGTAAAATTTTTAATTATAAGAAAGAAATATTTTCAACATATTAAGCTTTACTTATTTCATTACTGTTCCAGAAATTATAGCTAAAAATAATACTATTTAATGACTCACTAAGTGTTCCTGTACAATATTTAAGAAAAACATTTAAATATAAAATAAACGTTTGTGAGTGTATATGTGTGTATGTATGTGCGAAACTTAACATATTGACTTCACACGAACTTGTGGTAGAGGATATTGAAGTTTCGGTATAACTGGTTATTGCAATCTTACTTGTTTTCTCTACTGTTTGAACACACACACGTATGTACTTACGTTCCATTACCATTGTTTTAATTCTCTTCCTCTGTTAAATGACTTTATTTGGAAATATGAACTAAAGAAAAAATATATATGTATATGTACTCCTTACGCAAGAATGTGAACAGGAAACCATTGTTTTTTTTAATTTTATACTTTACAGCAAGGACAAGGAAATTAATCACCCGTATCTAAAGGGAGTCATGAATTACAAAAAATTCTACAAGAGTGGAAAAAATAAACAAAAGAATCATAAAGACAAATAGCAAACATTGTACAACATTTATCAGTAATTAAGAAATATTTATGTAATTGTAGATGATAATTTTTGGAAAAAAAAAGAAACGAACAGAGAAACAATTTTATGAATGATAAAAATTTTAAGATTTTTTTGTATGGTTAATTGCTGTGGAAAATTTTTCCATATGAGAATCTTTTAAATAAAGTGTTAGGAGCTTTATTAAGATCAGCTGCAATAAAATATATAATAAGTGTATGTTGTTGCTGCAACAGCTAGAAATAAATAGTACATTTATCAATTTCGGTTCATGTTATTGCTCAACTCTAGGCAACCAGGAATCTGGCAACCTCGGAGGTAACTCCAATTGTGTAATATTGAAGTTGGGATGGTTTCTCCGATGACATCCTAGAAGAAACTGCTTACTTACTTAGCTTTTCATTATGTTTCTTATTAGAAGACTTCTTGTTTCTCATGTAGGTGGTGAATTGAAGAATTTTACCGTTATGGTTCTTAAAGCAGCATTTTGACAGCTTTGGATATTTTTCCACCGCGTATCACTTAACGGTGTCAACACTGGAGCAGCATAATTCGCTACCGGCCAGCAAATCCTTTTATATGAAGCCAATTAGGTTTCTTTATCCATACCCCAAGTACTACCGGCTAATGCCTTGAGGACCTTATTTCTACTTCGCATTTTGTGCATGATTGAAGTAGCATGCGCTGAAGAAGTGAATAGACTATCAAATGTAACTCCCAACATTTTTGGGTGGTTAACTCTCGAAATTTGTAGTCCATCGATTTATATTCACCTCTTTTGTCCAGGTGCTGAAGAGTGTTGCATTTGATTTCGCTGGTAAAAGTTTCAAGTTTCGTGCAATGAAGAAGTTGTGGATTTCGCTGAGGTAACAATTTACCATACCACATAGGACATCAACACTATGGCATATGTTATCACGTCCGGGTGTAGGCGCTGGGCATTTCGATAGGTAGAAATTAAACAGAAACGGAAGAGATAATACATATATTGTGGCGTCTGCTGAAACTCGAATTATATTTAAATTTATCTTCTTTTTTATCTTTCCAAGCATTCCCTCAGAAAAAAATTGGTTACCGATAATAATAGAAGCAACTAAAAACATATTTTATCCGTAAGTGTGATCTAGCGACGAAAAAAGAAAATTTCATAAAAACATTTAAAATATTTTTATTTACATATTAAGTGTCTTGTGGACTATAATATTCTCTTAAGCTTTCATTGATATGTATATTATTATAATCGGTGACTATTATTTTTTTCTAGGATCATTAAATTTACTTAATTCCAATCTCCGTGGAAACCTCAAATTTGGTGACTTTACTAAGAAAATTGAGTTTGCCTATAATTTTAAGTGCCTTTCAATATCAAGCACACTTTTTTATTATTTTATTTACAAATTTGGACCATCTTAATGGATCGACTCAGAGAAGGATTCTAAACTGGAACAGTGTGATTAAATGTGATCATGACCAAAAATAGTCCAATAGTTAAACGTTCCGAAAGTGTGACGGGTATTTTTTTTTTTTCAGGAAAGGATAGAATTAAAATGTTATGCTTTAGGCATCATACCCCGCAGTTGGCAAATCTAAAACGTATTTTATTTCAACAAGAATGAAAAGCACAAATTATAACGAATTTGCTGAAGATGCTTTTCTCTCATTTGTGGACGAAAAATGTTACAAGAAAATGCTGTGGCTGGCCATCTTTCTGTACGGACTTAAACACAACGCAGAACTTGGGGGGGTACATGGTCCGTTAGGTTTATTTATAAAGTATAATAAGTTCAAGAAAGTTAAAACTGAAAATAAAGCAAGTTCGGGAGTATATTGATTGAAATTAGTGGAATCAATGTCAGATGAAATCCATAAGAAAGGATCAGTGTTCCATTATTACAAATGCTATAGATAATTTTAGTATGTTTTCAAGAAAATTTATGCGTTTCAAAGTGATTATTGGAAAGTCAGTTGTATGAAACCTTATGAGAAATTATGGAGCGATCATAACAAATTTCTATAGGTTTTGTATCTGGGCCAAAGTAGTAGCATACTTTGCGAAAATTATTTACATGAATAGCCAGCCGAACGGACACCTTTATGTGATTTTTGCACAGATGCCATAATACTCCAACCATCTACCGTGATGTAATAAAGTACAAATAAATTTTTTAGTTAATAATATTTTCAACGAAATCTAAGTTGATTTATTAAATATATTTTTGCTCACTAAATATTTTTTTGTTTAATTTTAATACTTTAACAAAGTTATGATTGTATATACAGGAATATGCACCAGTGTATATTCAGGAACAACATTTTTAGATTAGAATCTTAAACAACCTCAAAAGTAAAAAAAAAATATTAACGATTTAAATAAAATTTGACTGATCAGGACAAACTCACATTTTTGAGAGATTGATGCCATATAAAGTATTTTTTTGTTAAAGTGTAGAGAACCATTTAAAAAATATTAATAAATAATAAAATTTTATTTTTATTCCACTTTAAATATTAGTTAATTAAAATGTAGTAAAATTTGCCCGTTTAGTACCAATATTTAATTTTGATATTTTGATTATGATTTAATGTATTAAGTAGAATTTTTTAATTTGTTTTTATTTCATCGTGAATTTTCAACTATAGTTAATAACAAACAATCGCATTGTTTTACCCGTTTGTTATATTTCCATCCATAATCAATGAAAATAATTTAAACATAAATGTTAAATGTGAATGCGTATGAGTAATATTTTTTAGATAAGTTCATGTACTACAGTACCAATTATATTAAGTATACGCTTCTATCTTTAGTTAAGTAAACAAAAAGAGGAACACAATAGTCCCAATACTTTTTTTTTTCAACATCATTTTGTACATGGATATTGTTGAGACGCTGTGATTGGTTGGACATTTGGACAATTTCTTGTTGGTTTGGACAGGTTCTTGTTGAGTCCGGAGGTTGACCTGAATAGTATTGTTAAAAAGAAAAGTTAGATTGTAATAGTCGATCAACTCCCACTTTATAACCGACTCCAACCTTATATTAATCTAATTAAATATTTTCAGCAAAACCCAACTTTCCCTTACAAAAAGTTGTCCAAGTTGTCAAGAGTCCACCATCAAACAGTTTCCAGTATTATTGAACAGTATCGTGAGAACATGTCCGTTGATAGAAAACCTGATTTTCATAGATGAAATTGAAAATTTTTAAAGCCAAAAAATAAAAGAGCTTCCAATGTAGTTTAAGCTAATGCATATTTAAAAACATACAAGGCTCTGCAAGTTCCTGTTGGTGATACTCAAGGAAATGTTCAAGAAATTTTAAGGATTCAAAAGCAGCAAAATTTTTCCAAAAAGTTCTTGCTGTAGCATTTTCTACGATGGGCTCTATAAGTTCCGAAATTTACATGTTTTCAAAAAGTCTGCTTCTATTCAAAGAACTCCATAATGTGTCCTCTTAGTTTTGGCTGGATTTGGTATCCTACCACTATGGTAAACAAATCATTGGGTGGTGCAAGAACAAAAAAGTGGTGACAAATCCTCAAAACTGCCGAAGCGAAGGCCAAAGGAGATATATTGGGGTCTTGTTAAAAGATAATAGAAGGGCACAAAAAACGTGTCCAAAGGTATGGTAGATTTGAAACTGAGATGGACTATTGTTCATGCAAATTGACAAAAACCACTATAAAATGTTAAAAATAAAAAAGCTATAAAAATTATTATTATTATTATTTTTTTTAATACTTTTTTTTAATTTAAACCAAAATGCAAGTGGTTTCATTATGAGTAACATATATGTATGTTAAGAATTTTTCGATTTCACTTCTTATACGCTTTTAAACAAAACATAAATTAAGTATCTTCATATCTTTCGAGAGAACATTTGTATGGATGCTACCAGGCTTTATCCTTTGACCCAGGATAATAATATGTACCAAATTTTATCAAAATATCTGTAAAATTGAAAACTGTAGGGCATTCTAAACGTTTCAATGGACAGCCAGCCACACAGACAAACGGACGAAAGTGGTTCTGAGTAGAACAAATTATAGCACTTTTCTAATTCGTTAAATTTGGAATTAAAATAAAAGTTTTGTATTTTTTAAAGTCCTTTTTGAAAAATTATAAAAAAAATGATTTCATTGTTGACATGTAACTTTACACACATGATTAGTGTTTACTTAGAACTTTATTTTAAATAAATAATTAAAAAGTAATAAAAATCTGATTTTCATTTTGTACAGTTATAATTTATTAAAATTTATTTAAAGCAAAAAAATTACCTCTTTTTACACAAAAATTATATGAATAAAAATAGAAACATTAAACAAAAGAAATTTAACCAAATTATAGTTTTTAAAATATTTTTTTTTCTTATTGTTTAAAAACCAACAAATGAATGAATGGACCAAACAAAAAGCTCTGACACCGCAACAAAAATTAAAATAATAATACAAAAGCTTTAATAATAACTGAGCCTCAGCAACACTTTAAATAATAAAAACAACAATTTTTTTCCTCTATATTATTTGTGATCGAATTTATACCATTATTGCAACAACAACAAAAAAAATGGTAGAGAAAAAATTTTATACAACAAAAAGACTACAATAAAATTTATTTTAAATAATAGATTTACAAATATATAACTATATACACATACATATATGTATGTATATATATCTATCTATATAAATATAAAACAAGTTAAAACTTATAGTGAGTCAAGCCCGCCTATTTTGTAACTTAAACCGTATTAAATTGAAGCGACCAAAAACTAATGAATGACCCTCGTATTCACTTATTTTCTAATTTATGCTTTAGGTACAATATTTTATTATGATACTCACATCTATGTGGGATTTGTACTTCTGAAAAGGATTTTTTGGTTGAGGGGGCAGTGATTATACGGGAGCAGACACTCGCAGAAATTTCGTCGGTTTTTGCTTACATTTAACTTAATTTTATCGATTATTATCACAATGCCAACGTACATGTAAGATTTAAGCCCTTAAACTTGATCACTTTAAGGTCGGTGGTATAGACCTATTGGAAAAAAAGGAACCGATCCTCGTGTAATTTGGCACATCATTCTAGAATATTATTAGACGTATTTTTGTAAAATTTAGTTAAAATCGCTTTATATTTAGAATTACTTTAAACTTAAAACACCATTCCGGTAGGAACGTTTTGATCCAATAATAAAGTTTTATGATATAAACTCACACACTTAGTACCTCAACCACCAACGGTGTTGTAGGGTATAAATATCACATGAACCAAAATGAAATATAACAAAACCAAAAACAAAAACAAATAAAAATGTTATATTTGGACAAACCTGACTATTTCATAACCTACACCACATTATTGGTTGTAAACGACTGCTGAGAAAAATGTATTAATGGCCCTCGTATAATTTGCTTTTCTTTTTATGCTTATGTGTGCAATAGTTTATTATGGTACTAACATGTATGTGAAATTTATGCGATGGGAGAAAAAATTATGGACTGACCTCGTTTTGACCTTTACTTATCTTAATTTGACTAAATGTTTTAACAATATCGACGTATATGTGCAATTAATGAGTTTCAAAGTGATATTTTGAAGGGTGGTTATATAGAACCTGTGATAGGAAACGGACTGAACCTCGTATAATTTGGAACATCGTTTAGGAATACCATTATTTTTACAAAATTTGGATAGAATATTTTCAAATTTAGGAATTATATAAACTAAAAATCATTTGATGGTGCCTGTATGAAACACTGAACCGATCAAAACTAATTCCAATAGGTATCGGACCAAAATATATAAAATATTTCGTTTCAAATTTCATTAAGATTTCTTCAAAAACTTTGTGAACAAGGCGGATGGACATCCTTAAATCGACTCAGGAAGTGATTCTTAGTCGAACGGTTTACTTCAAAGGGGTGATAAGACATCTGCACAAACGTAATATACCCATACCATCTATAGTGGTGCAGGGTATAACAATGAGAAAAAAAGTAAAATTGGTAACGTTGCATAAAACAATTAATTATCCTTTGTCGAAATGCTATAGATTTTAATTTTTTTTTTATTTTTATATGAATTAAGAAAAAAAATGGAAATTTTTTTATCACATTCAATACATATGAAATATGTTATTTTTTTGTGCAAAAACAATTTCACTGAACGACAGTTTCAGTCTTCTGGTGAAAATTTTACAGTTAAAAGGAATTTTCAAAAAAAAAAAAAAAATAATAACCTTAACAAAGCTGGAAATAATTTCTGTATATTTATTAATTGTTTAAAGGATTTCAAGAAAATAATTTTAAGAGATCTGCGATTCTAAGAATCAGAAATTAAAAAATTATATTTTGGGCTTATATGGCGGCTTTATCTTAATATAAACCGCAAATCAAATTAGTTACTTAATATGTTGTAATGAACATGAAAATTATTAACCAATAAATTTGGAAAATCAAATAATCATAGTAAATCTGGTGGGATAAGATATGAAACTCCAAAATTGGATACCTCAGATATTGAAGTTCAAGTAAGTCATAAAAATCTTACTAACGATTAAACTATTACATTATAGAACTTCGGTTAAGTATATATGGTTTACATGTAAATATTATGGAATTCAAAAATTTAGGATGGAGTCCTCTAAAACTACAATATTAAAATATTAAATGTAAACCTTCATCTGCTTTGTTGGGAAATACTGTATAATCTTTTCATATCTGAATTATAATTATTTCTAGATCGAAAATGTCACTTTTATATTAGTAGTACTGAAAATCCAGCTCAGTCTTCCATATTAGTCACAATTCAAAAATAAGTTTAGAAATTTGTAACATTAAAGTTGTTTTATGCTGGCACCATTGTTTGTCCTAAATCAC
Organism: Cochliomyia hominivorax; assembly: GCA_004302925.2. Taxonomy (NCBI): domain Eukaryota; kingdom Metazoa; phylum Arthropoda; class Insecta; order Diptera; family Calliphoridae; genus Cochliomyia; species Cochliomyia hominivorax. The sequence continues at coordinate 65,899,709 of PYHX02000467.1, forward strand.
ATAAGACTTTTCTCGAGAAATAAACACTTAAAAATAGACTAATTTTACAAAAATTTGATACAATTATTTTTCTTTTGCCTTCAAAACATGTAATTGATTTGGCTGTATCGGCCCATAATTCTCGAAATCGAGTTTTAAATTTCATTGAAATTATATATTATATATAATACAAAATATAGACAGAAATTAGTCAAATTAATAACAAATGTCTATTATGACCGTTAATTATTTTCCGGAAAAGTACTTTATATAGTTGCTATAGGGAAATATGGACCGCTATTTTTTTAATTAATTAATTTATATTATATATTCAAGACACATAACGATCTTTGTTAAAAATTGTTTTTTCTATGACGAAATATATATGTATATTGTATGATTAAATCCAGTTATTTTTTGTTGAATATTTTAGAAGAAATCTACATTTTCCGAGGAAACGATGAGTAGAATGATACATCTGGTTTTAAGTAGCAAACTGCTTAGAACTACAATGAACAATGTTGGCAAGTTGCATTGAATTCCGTTAATTTTTCTAGGTGTAAGAATGTTTCAACAGACAAACAGACAGGCGGATATAATTTAATCAACATAGATTTTAACTTGATGCAAGTACATATAGAATTTTGGGGTCTTAGGTGATTCCTTTTTAGCGTTACACGTGGAATGACAAAGTTAATAAAAATTGGAAATAATTCTTGGTGACCAATCGCTTTACTACTCAATTTAATTTGTTTTAAAATGTAACCTACATACTGACGTGGAACTAGAATACATCTGTCTTCTGTGTGTTTATATGATGCAAAGTCTGACGGTGAATTGATTGCACGCATTAGGTGTAAATATTTCTTCCAGAAAAAGTTTATAGGCAAAACGTGTATGAATCCCAAGAATCTAAATTAGTAAAAAATAAATAATTACTTAACCTTAGTTAGAGAAGAACTATCATAATTAATTAATGTCATTAAACTAGACTGTTATAATATCCAAAACTAGTTTTAAAAGTACTTGTACTCTCTCCTATAAAGAATTAAGCAGCAGAGAGTATTTAAGTTCTGATATAACAGAATGTACTCCCTTAATTTTATTTTATTGGAATGAATTATGATGTCGTTTGTTATTTGTTTTATTTTTTTCTTTGATTATACCCCAATCCAAAAAAGAGTACATAGTCTTTTGTTTTAAATTCTATACTAACACAGTTGCACATATGTATTGTTACTCATGTGTGTGTCTAAAAGTATGTGGATATACTTTCAGACACACACAGACACTGTTCCATATACAGATTATGTAAAATTGCAATTTTATTGTTGTGGTAGTTGTCGTTGATATTGATTCTCTCTATTTGATGGTCAAATTTGCATCACACATTCAATTCCAAAACTCAGAATTGTATTCGTTTGTTTCTATATTTCATTTTCTTTATTTTATTTCCCATGAGATTTTTTTTTCATTTTTGGAAATGATAATTCCTCTTGGGTAAGAATGCATATGTATATGTGATGATATGCTATTGTGTAAAATTTTTTCATTGATCTGTAAAAAAAAAATTTAATTGAACTCGTAACGTTATTGTGAAATTTCATTAATTTAGGTGATTTTTTCACATTTTTTTATATAAAATTTGTCACAGTAGTGTAAAAATGTATGTGTATGTAAATGTTATAATATTGATTTTAATAGATTTTTTTAAGAATCATTTAATTTGCACGTATTTCTATTTATTATATTTAATGGAAACAATTTTAAAGAGTGTAGGAAAAATTAATAAAAAATGCTTCGGCAGTGCCGAATCATAACTACCCTCCACCACTTACATTTTCAACAAATTAAAAACTTATTATTCGTTCATCAGCGTAAACACCGATTTCGGAAAAAGACTTTTAAAAATATAGTGAAATATGGCAAACATTTTAATGGATGGTTTAATACAAAAATATAGTCAGAAATAATATTTGCCAAGACTGACCATTTAATACCCTACATCTCATTGTGAGTTATAAGTGGTTGCTACTAAAAATTATCAGCCAAACTCCTACTTAGGTATTTAGGTATTTTAATTTATGCTTAAGAGTGCAGCACATCCACATCAACGTGATATTAGTGCGTTATAAAAGGTTTTTTTCTGTGGGCTGGAAAAAATTATGAATTATGTTTGTCTTGATTTGACCAATTCTTATTACAATACTAACTTATATAAGCCATTCAAAGTGATGTTGTTTGTGACCTATGAGAAATAATGGAGCGATCCTCGTACAATCGTTTTAAACACCTTAAAACTATCTTATGCCAAATTTCATTATCCACTCGGCCAGACAGATGGGCAAACATCGTTAAATCGTCTTAGAAAATGATCTTGAGCCGAATGGTATACTTAACGCTTAAGTTGTTCTGTTGTAAATATTTTTGCACAAAAGCAATAACCACTTATGGTGGTGTAAGGTATAAAAAAAGGAATTTTCCATATGAGATGCAATATACATAAAATTGAAAATATTTATCTGAATTTAAATAGAATTGGCCAATATTTAACAATTTTTAAGCAGTATATCCGGAAGTGGTATCATATAGAAGTTGTAACCAAACATGGCCAGATAAGTGTCAAATTAGACTCGTATATTGAGACAGTTTAAAAAAATAATTGAACCAAATTTCAATGAAACTTTCCGGGAAGTGCACATATATGGGAACTATGAGAAAATTTGTTCCAATATTCATCATTTAAGTTACATATATTCAAGATGATTAGAGAAAAAATTTATCAAGTTTTAGTAGAATCGGCTGAAGTTTAAGGGTCTTATTTTTTTAAGGCCTTTTGCTGGAAAGGAACATTAATTCTTTTTAATCTGGAAATCTAAATAAATAAAGTCTAAAATACTTTATAAAAAATTAATTACCAAATATGGCTCGAAGATTGTGGAACTGTGTTCATGTATTAAAAACAGTTAAAAGAAAAATAATTGTAACGAATTTTTTCATTAAAATTGGACCAAATTTAGGAGTCTCATAAGAGGGGGTCTTATAGGGGAAATATAATTGTGCCAAATTTCAATAGATTTGACCTTTATTTATTTCTTTTAAAATCTCAAAACGGTTTTCGGGAAATTTCCTCAAATGGAAGCTATAACAAAATATGGACCGACATTGGTCAAATTAATAATATATAATCAGTGCACATAGAAATGTGATTATGACTTTTTCCAGAAAAATTTTTTGTAGAAAGTTCTATTTCCGAATTTTGAGATTGATGTCGATTTATAACTATTTTGCTAATGAACAACAGAGAATAATATGGAACATTTTTATTAAGTTCGGATAATTTTTCTAGGCGTGAGAAAGTTTTTAACAGACAGACAGACAGATGTACATAGCTAAATAGTTTTAAATTGATGCAAGAATTTCCTTTGTGTCGGACGTTAGCGTTGTTTCCATTTTTAAATATTATCTATATTTACTCTAAACGAAACAAAATATCTCGAAAATATTTTCGTCCTTTTCTGTAATTTTTTTTTTCAAATAATAAAATAAAATTGAAATTTAAATTTCATTCCAAATTAAACCACAATTGTCCTGACTTTAAAATGCCATTCATATGAATGATTTATTCCAACCATTAAAACAGAAATATTCAAACAAATTACCGCAAATGTCCCTTGAAAAAACAAAAAAAAAAAAAAACAAAGAGTCCCATATGTTTTCAAATGTAAAATAGTTTTAATACAATTTCCATTTTATTGCTTTTAAATATAAAACTCCAAGTCTGAATGCATTAATTTGTAAATTCAGGAGATACAAAAATATAAAAAAACGAGAAATATTTTTATATCATCACCATAATAAATTAAACAAACTTAACGGCTTTTATTGTTGTTTTTAATTCTTTATCCGCACAACAACAACAACAAAAACTACAATAATAACAAATAAAATTAACAACGACAAAAATGTATTCAACGTCATTAAATAATTTTATCAATACTTCTTTTAAAACATACAAATGAAATATACAATAACAACAATAAATAAGTAAGAAGTTATAGTCGGTCAAGTCCAAGTATTTAATACCCTACACCACATACTGCTTATAACTGATACCAACCAAATATTAATGAATTACTCTCCTCAAAAGTTTTTTTTTTTTCAATTTACGCTTAAGAGTAGCAAATATTACAATGGCACTAACTAACTAACTAACTAACTAACTAACTAACTAACTAACTAACTAACTAACATTCTTTAAAAACAGTCAAACGGTGGTATTAGCATATGTTTTCTGCCTGATACATTTTTTGCACACATGCATGATACCCCAACACAGGTAGTTGGTGGTGTAGGGTATAAAAAGGAAAAAAACTCATTAACAATTGAGCGCCATCAACTAAATTTTTGTAAATATTTTTATATGTGGATATATGTGTATGTGTAAATATACATGTTTGGTAGATAAATATTAGGTGGTATAAAAAACATTTACCAAAAAAATAATAATTATCAAAGTATGGAAACAAGTCGATCAGTTCACTGATGCATATTTCCATAAACGCATTTAAATGTTTGCTCTATTTTTGTTTCATCTTTGTTATTCTCATCCAAAAATAAAGTCGAAATTAAATAAAATAAATGTTTACACCGATATTTCAAATTCAATTCAAACGCAAAACTTTTCTAAATATTTCAGATAAAAATAATTAAATTGACACCGAATTTAACTCCCACCTCACAGTGATTTTTTCCAAAAAATAAATAGAGTTAAAAGAAACTAGCACACAGTTATATATTGGAATGATAAAGAAAAATACAAATTTTGAAAAGAAAAAATGGTTTCATTCATTCAGTCACCTTTTATATGTCCTTAGATTAAAATCCTTAATATTCTATCATATAATGTTCGGAAAACTCTGAAATTTTGTAATTATGTCTTGCATATCACATTTAAATACTGTATATCTTTTATATTGGATGAAGGATATTCTACCTATCATTAAATCGTCCAGAATAATATAATGCATTTTTGTCATTATCCTGCCAAAATTCATTAAATTTGGCTAAGTATATCAAAAGTTATTTAAATATTACTTTTTGCGTATCACTTGTGTTTATATTTGTAGAACAGTGAGTATACTTAATAAATACATATATATAACTCATACGCCTAGGTGTACCGTGTTTATAGTTTAAGTAAAAGAATACGCAAAATAATATTATATAAATTATACAACACTACAAAAGCTGAAAAAAATCTGAATCTATATGTCCGTCTGGCTGTCTGTATCTCTGTCTGCTTGTACCTCCATCTGACTGTCCGTCTGTCTGTTTGTCTGTCAGTCTATATGTTCGTATGCTTGTTTGTCTGTCTGTATGTGTGTTGTTGGTATGCTCACATTCACAATTATTGACAGTGCTCAGTGAAATTTGGCCAGAGTATTTTTTGTTATATTGAGAAGTTTCCTATTTAAAAAGAGCAAAATCGGTTCAGTATATTAAAAGATATATACCTATATCTGAGGCAGCCTCTAAATTCAAGAGATATCATCCGTAAAATTTTCAATTAGCAATTAGCTGTCTATTCATCTATGTTTCTGTCTGTCTGTTTCTCCTTTCACCTGTCTGAATGTCTGTCTGTTTCTCCTTTCGCCTGTCTGAATGTCTGTCTTTCTCTCAGTTTGTCTATCAGTCAGCCTGTAAGTCTGTCTATCTGTCGTCTGTTGGTATGTATATTGTTGGCACGCTCACATTCACAGTTTTTGCCAGAGTTCAATGAAATTCGGCCAGAGTATTTTTGTTGTACTGAAAAGTTTCCTATTTAAAACGAGCAAAATCTGTAAAATATATATGACTATATCTGACAAAATCTTTCAAATGTCAATATAGATCTGAATATTATATTCAATAAATTTTTCTCATATGATTTTACATTATCTTAGTTATTATAACAACTATTTACATAACCCAATAAATTGAAATGAATATTCTGAAATTAATGAAAGTTCAGCATGAGATCATGGATAAGAAACGAAAGAATAAATTTGTAAGAATTAATTTTCTTTATTTTAAATTCTTTAAATTATTACAAAATGATAAATATAAACAAACGTAAAATAAAGTATTAAAAACTTTTGTCAAACTGACCATAAAAAATTATTAAAATTAAATATTGATGCAAAAAAAAATAATAATAATAAACACAAAATATAAAAGTCAATTAAGACTGGTTATAGAATACCATATACCATGCGACAGGGATGAAAAATTATGGATCCACCTTGTAGATTTAGAGTCAGTGATAAATATTATCACGATTTTTGAATTTATGTAAAAATTATATCAAAAAAGATAATTTTCGGAAATACAGGTATGAGAAATTATAGGCTGATCCATATAGTGTTTTATATTCCGGTAGTATTCATATAAAATTGGCGAAATATTGTGATAATGTAATAATAGTTTGTAGATTTATGGCATTTAAATTGATTTTCGAAAAATGGGCTTTAGTGGAGTTTATTTGCGGTACAATTTTCTGAAATTTTATTTGTAAACTAACACAAAAATATATTTGTGCCAAACATCTTTAAAATTGTTTCATTTTCTCATTTTGGAAAAACATTTCAATGAAAGTATCCGAAATAATGAACCCATCATTACTTTTTCAATAATAATTATATACCTCACTTTCTCGAAATATCTGCGACCTTTAAAATATTCACATTATCAAATTTCTTCTAATCAAAATCGATAACTTCAATTCTTCTACAAAAATATTTAGATTTAATGGAATATTAAATCTCTCTCTATTTCTTTGTTTTCTTTTTCTCCTCATTTTTCTCTCATACAAATCGTTTGCAATTCTGAATATTAAATTGCAAAGATTTGCCCTTTTTATTTTTGGCCCCGTAATGCATTATGCATTTTCCAATTGTGGCTGAAAAAATAAAAAAACAGAAAGAAAAACCGTTCAAGTCATTTGAAATGTTCACGTTTCGCTACAACAAACAAATTATCAGTGTTGCAATAAGCAACATTAAAGACCATACGTGATGAAACCACCGTGAAATAACCATAGTAACAAGAAAATATTGATGATGACGTTGCAATACTTGCAAATGTTGCAAACGAATATCGCACCAACAGAAACAGAAACAAATGATTTTAGCAAGATGAAGAGGAGGAAAAAAGAAGTAAAATAGCAACAACATAACATTTATAGCATTAGCTACTTTTTTTCTTGATTTCACTGTTGTTATTGAGAAGGAAGTGGAATTGCACTTTTGCTATTGTTGCTATTTATGTGAACAAAACGGTGGCATTTTTGCCAAATCACTATGGTGATTGTAACACATGAAATTGTAGAAAACTAAAATGTTAACCTAAAGATATAGATGCATAACAGAGGCATAGTGGGGCTGAACGGCAAATTTTGTGGTTTGCTGCAGTTGTTTTTTTACGTCTTTGCGGTTTGTTTCTTTGCTTTGCTTTAGTTTTTGTAATCAGTTTGTGTTGTTTTTAAGCCAAAGATTGGTCCGAAGTAGCGGGTTGCTACCTAGATACAACCTCCTCCTTATCAATGATGTAGTGGTGGATAACCTTTTCAATTCCTTATTTTTCCCAGTTTGATTGGCGGCGCCACTTCTTGGTGTGTTGACGTATTGTTTTTCTTTCTAGGAGGTGAAGGGATTTACTTGATACTAAGGAAAATTTTTTACAGTTAGATATGTTTTAATTACCTCAGTTTAACTTTGCGTGATTTTGCATTAAAAATTATTTTAAAATTATTTAAAAACAAATTTAATTCAGAGGAAATGTTTGTCTTTGCCGATTTTCAAAAGAATTAATCAGATAACAGTATTCTGAGTTTAATATTTCGAGAACATAAATATTGTCTGAATTTCTACAAAACTCTGTCACAGGAAGGAGCTTTAACAATAAATGCAGCAATAGTCCTCTCATAAATCAACTTTCAAGTGTTTATTATTTGTGTTTATATAATTATTGTAACTACCTGGAGGTATTATATGGGAAAGGGTTTGTATAAGACATGTGAGAAAATTGAATCGGTCACATTGGTTTATAACTTGAAACTTATTCTATTGTATTGTATTCCCGGACAGTTTTTTATTTAAAACCAACTATATCGTCTAGAAGCAAAAACAGTTATAGACCGATAAATAAGACAACCTCCAAATTCTGAATAAGATCTCTTCTAAATTTTTCAATAAAAAATAACTGAATTCAAACAGAATTTTAACATAATATACAATTATACGCACTTCAACAGCCTAAGAAAAATCCATCAAATCGGACCAATAGAAAAACAGTTATAGGCCTAAATATATACAATTTTGATACACCCAGAAATCAGTAAGTCATATAGAATCAAATTTTAATGATAATTTTCTAAAATTTTATTTAATTATTAACCTGAAGAAACTAAAATGTAATGGCGCCATTATTTTATTCATCTCCCATATAAGACCTTCTCCGAATATGGTTTAAAGTTTATAAAACTTTTAAATACAGACTAATTTTATTTAAATTTCGCACAGTTATTGTTCTAACTAAATAGATATTATTAGTAGGAACATTATTGATTCATATTTTGCTATAATTCTCATATAAAATAATAAAACTTTTTAATTTTTATTGAAATTTGGTTCAATATTTTTTAAGTTAAATATATGAATGAAATGTGATAATTATGGGACCATATTTGGCTTTAATTCCTATATGATCCTACTTTCCGGAATGTTTCTTTACAAAATGTTGATATTAGTTCTTAGTAACAAAATTTAAAAAAGTCCGATTTATATGGACCCTCTGTATCATAAGAACTTCGCCAAGATCAGACAGAAATTATGATTTTTGATATCTGAAGCTAAGTATCTCTTAAAAGTCCAAACGCAAAACTTTAACTTACTGACACTTTTACTATCAATTTATAAGAGTAGAAGTCCGATTTCGGAAGTCTATATTTATTTCAATGTCATCTTTTATTTGAAACGTTGTGTGTGGTCCTAAATGATAGTTAATAGAATTAAATTCAATTGTTCCAAAGTTTTCTATTTTATCCCACTATGCCATGACTGGGGAAATCATATCACAGAAATCGAAACAACAACGATTTGATAAGACATATTAAAACTTAGAGCTTTAAAATAACTTTTTTAAATTTCTTCTAAAAAAATCTTAATAAAATTAAATAATTTTATAAAACAAATATTTTTTTTCGCCCCACATTGCATACCCTTCATACCACATATTTAACAAACAAAAACTGTAATGGTAACATGTCATCCAACTAGTCGACAGAATAATGTATAACGACGTTTAATACATCACCTTTTTGAACTCGACGTATGCGTAAATCGTATGTCTACATTAACTATCTGAAAAAAAGGACAAAAAACCAAACTACAAAAAAAAAACCGAAATGCAAATGATATACAAACGCACGCATATACATAAATACATAAACATAAATACACATATAACTTCACATTTATTGTGAGATTAAGTATACAGCGTAAGGTGCATGAACACCTACAACATTAAATCCATCACAAAATGTTTCCAAGGTAACAGTGAGTTTCTATCATACATTTGACATATTTTGTCCATACAAATGTACACTCTCTTTCTCTTTTATTTATACACGCATACAAACATATGCACGTATTGCTGTTTATCATTGATGGATGTTGGATGGATATTATAGCAGATTTTTTTTCCATTTTTTGTGACCTTTACCAATTTTGAATATGATCAGCAGACAGTTTTGTATGGTTGCAGTAGACAGCATGAAATTGATATCTGTATCTTTTTTTTCAAATAACAGATATAAAATACATACATAAAAATATGTTTTAATATACATTTTATTTATGTTTTTGTTTAAGCCAATTTTTATTATAAATGAGAATATTGTTTTAAAAATTTAAAAACTAATTCAATTACAATTGAACAAAATAAAATAAGTTTAATGCAAATACGGGAAGAAAAGGGCATTATATGCGAGCTTGGTAAAATAATTGTCCAGTACAAATTAGTTTTCTTGTGGATTTATTGTTGTATAAGGATTAATATATATAACAAATTTCAGAAAATTAAACCTACGACATATATGGTACACAGAGTTTGGGGTGCATCAAAACTTTGCCTATAACTTTTTCATTATTGACCCTTTTTTTAAGATTTTTTGCACGATCATGAAGTCCATGTAATTTAATAATAAAATTTTTATTCAAATCCAGTTGCATTTTTTTAATTCGAAAATTGTTTTCGGTGAGGTTGTCTCAAATATCGGTTTATAACATTTTATTGAACAGATTTAGCTGGTTTAAATAGGAAACTGCTTAGGACAATAATAATAATCTGGCCAAATTTATTGAATTCAGACAATTATTCAAGTTATAAGAATGTTTCCGACAGTCGGATTGACGAACATAGCTGAATGGTGGATTGCATCTTGGAAATGCCGCTTTAGAAGAAAATAACTTTTGCATTTAAAAAGCTATAAGCTTTGCTTTACATCCTGAATAAACACCAAAAATTGTGAAAAAAGCAATATTCATAATTCTATAGCAAAATTCGGAAGGCATATGAGAAATAATGAAGCGATCTACATATATTTTGGCAGATTGTTTAATATTTGCGTATTTATAAATGTTATGAGCTTAAAGTCCCCTTCCGGGGAAACATTTGTACGGAGAGTTGTCAGTAGACTTATCACCAATTTCACCAAATTTTATCAATATATATTTCAAAATAGTAAGATCTTAAGGGGGAACAATCCGAAGTACCTGAAATGAATACTAAAAGTTGGGGTCGGATTGAAAAATTATTACAGGAAAACGTTAATATAATTTGTTGCGATCGTACATAGAATCGCGGTACTATACACATCAGCGTGACCGGCCCACTTTAATAAATACCCAACCTACCAAACGTACAGATGGAAGGATATATTTATATCGACTAGAAAATTGTGTCAGTTACAACAAAGCTCTTATTAGACCAAAATATTATTTGAATTTTTACTTCTGACTGCAGACTTTTAAATGTTTGAAAGCATTACGAAAGACCCTCGTATACTTTTCTGCTTTACGCTTTAGTCTGCTGTATTACCATACCAACATTTATGAGAAATTTTTGCGATTTTAACGGAATTTTTTGAAGGTTATATTAGAAATGGAAAAAATATGGACCAACCCTCGTTTTACTTCGCACATCGCTTTTAGCTTATATTTATTTTAATTTGACCAATTATTATTATTATTATTATTATTATTATTATTATTATTATTATTATTATTATTATTATTATTATTATTATTATTATTGATATATGGAAAATGGTTACAAAGGACCTTCAAAAAATAGTAAACCACTCCTCATATAATTTAACATATCATAAGGTCATTTTCGTTGAATTTGATTTTATATTAAAGAAGTTTAAAGATCATAAACCTTATATGAGGTATATAAAAAATAATACCCCAACTATACACACCACCAATAGGCTCGTCCTTCGGCGAATATCATTAAGATATTTTCAAAACTGCGACCTGTACTTTACGTACAAGCATGCACAGCCAGCCGACTCAGGAAGTGACTCTAAGTCTAGCGTTGTATTAAAAGTAGTTGGACAAACACATAATACCCCAACCACCGATGGTGGTGTAGGCTATGAATAACTATATTAAGGTACTTTAAGAAATAAAATAATATTAGCAATAACCTTGATTATAATAAAGGTTCTTTTCATCTTTACTAATCTTAAGATAAAGTTATTAAAGTTAACCTTTAAAATAACAAAATTACCCAAATCACAATTTCATACATATGAATGACATATCTGTACACACACATAGATACCTTGAAAATGTAACAACAATAATAATGTCAACAATAACTTTTGACATATTAACACTATTTTATCTAATATATTTTTATTATTTCAACTGTTTTTCCTTTTTTTATACTTCTGATTGTGATTGTCATCATAACTCATCATTATTGTTGAAATTATTTCCGACGTAACCGTTAACATTGTTATGTGAAACAGAATTATATACACACACATACACATACAAATATAAAATGCAATTATATTTATATAACGAAAATATATTTTCTATAAACATTTATACGCTGTACCAACAAAGGAGTTTATAAAATTCTTGATTTTGTTTGAAACATATAATGAAAGTTGCATTCAGTTATATAATATAACACCTTTCCGAAATTACCTTTTTCTATTATGTGTTATGGTGTAGTTTGTTAAAAGTTCAGGGTTAATTAATGTTATTTTTCCCCTTTTTATACCCTCCACCGCAAGAAGTTGTAAAAAGGGTTAAAGAACTTTGTTATTTCGTTTGAAATGCTAATAAATCAAATCTGAACCGATTTAGCTATGTCCATCTGTCTTTTTGTTGTTGGCACGTTACAACCACAATAGTTGACGGAGCTCAATGGATGGTCTCGGTTCAGTTCTGAAGCAACCGCTAAGACCATCAAAATGAAATTTTGCTATAATAAATTTATCAATTTTGTTACATATAATTATCAAAATCGGTTCAGTAGGAAAAAATTATTGCCAAAAATATAGCTAATTTTATGACTCTTTAAGTGTTGTTGTATTATTTTTAAGAAAAACGTTAACATATTGTATACGACTGTGAGTGAATGTGTATGTACGATACATAACGTATTTAATTCACCATTATTTTTGGTGAAGGGTATTGAAGTTACGGCACAGCTGAATATAGCATTCTATCTTGTTTTTTTTTTTTTTTCTTTTTTTATTATTAAATATATTTTTTTCACTTACTCAATCAAATCATTATTGTATTATCTTATATGTGTGATTGTAAATGTACGTCAGGATGTCATTGTGTGAATCTTACAGTGTGTTTGTGTGTAAATTTTCGTCATTTTGTTAGTGTGTAGGAAATGTGGTTATTATTGTTGAATTGTAGACAAGTTGAGGTGTTTTTGTGATAAATAATATATATAAATTTGGTATTGAATTACATTCAATATAACACGTACACATACAATGAAAACAATGAAGGTGGGAAAGACATATAAAATAGGAATATTGATCTAAACTATTAATGTTGATACTAAATAAATTTGTTCTTATATTAAATACTAGAAATATTTATCTTTAAAATAACAATAAAGATAAAAATATCTGTATATATATATATATATATATATATATATATATATATATATATATATATATATATATATATATATATTCTCTTTATGTATTTAAATAATTTATTTCTAATTAATAAAAAATAAAAATATTTATATTTTCACCAAAATAAAATTAATTTAAGGAAAACATTCTTGCAACTCTATATATTTGCACTGCAAAAGTTTACCATCTCTTAAGAAAATAAAATAGACTTAAAATACAAAGCATTAGTGCTTTATAATCGTACAAGTATTACCTAAAAGGATTATTCTTAAAGTTAAGATGTTCATTTAAACGATTTGGCATTGAATGTACAAGTTTATACTCCGGTCATATTTGATGTCATCCATTTAAAAGCAAATTTTTTGTTGTTGTCTGTTTTTTTTTCTACGCAATAATTTTTTCACGATTTTCATGATCCAAAATTGTTCAAATAGATTAATTTCAATACTTTGTTGGAAATATTGTAGGAAAATTCTAAATGAATGAGTTGTTAATTTTTCGGTACTTTGGTTGAAGTTATTCTTAACTAAAAATATTCAAATACACTGTTTTGTCCACCTCAAAAAAACTTTAATGAATTCCAAATTGCTCATACCTTGTGCCGGCATACATCCTCACACCATTATACTACTAATGTTTTACGAGTCTTCTTTAGATTAAATACTCCATTTAATCTGCATACTTAACTACCTCCGTCATAAAAATTATGAATCATGTAGGACAGATAGGGCCAGGAATCCCTCCACCTGGCTCTATCTGTCCTACATTTTGGCCAGTATAAAAGAGCCTTGGGGATGTAATTGCAGTCAATGGCAATACTAACGCTTTTACATTCCTTTAGATATTCAATATTCGACTACTCTCCCCATATTTCTATCTGCCATTCATTCTGTCCTGTAAAACAGTTACTTGAAAAATTAATTGGTACCAAATTTGAAAATTCTCGGTGTAGTGTTTTTTAGATATTCGTTTAACAGTTTCTTTGTATGATTGATACCTCTCCCCCGATTCTCCCCTTTCTTCATTTTGTCCAGTAAAACAGTTCCTTTAAACGTGGTTAAAAGTAAATTCTTTATATTTTCAATGATCAAAATTTGCTTTGTATGGGGGCTTTCTTATTCTATCCGCTACACAGTTTGTCTTGTAAAATAGTTACTTCAAAAACTTATTAGGACCAAATTTGAAAATTCTTTATAAAGTGTTTCTTTAGATATTCTATGATCAATATTTTCTTTGTATGGAGGTTACCTCTACCCCTGATCCTATCCGTTCTACATTTTGTCAAGTAAAATAGTTCCTTGAAGAAGTAATTGAAACACAATTTGAAAATTATCGCTGTTATACGTTTTAGATATTGGATTGCTTTTATGGGGGGTACCTATACCCCTGGTCCCTTCGACATTTTTTATATTACTTTTGGGTATATGGGGACTATTCTGTGAAAATTTATCAAAATTGGGTCAGTAGTTTTAATAAAAAAATCAGTTGACACATTATTGAAGATATTTTCCAAACACTAGAATTCGCTAAAATGTTAAAAATTAATCAAGACAACAAATTTGATCTGTAAAAAATATTTTTAACTGATTTTGGTATTTATGGCCGAACATTGAAATGACAGAACATTTAAAGTCTTGAGTCTTTCTCTTCGATCATATCAATTCAAATTTATTTTCTTGGATTCAAATACCACTTCTGATATGCATTATATTATATCTCAATGTTTACTAAAATTTAAACACCAAAACGAAACCAATTAATTTGATGAAAATTTTTATGGACATTCATATAAATTATTTTACGGACATATATACAAAACATGACTCTTAGTATGTATATAAAATAACTCAAAAATATTTATATTTTTCAGATCAAAAAGTCCCGAACAATTCAATTACCAAAGTAACAGAATGCCACTTTGGACCAAAAATAAATGGACACATTATGAAGTCCTATAAACGGAAGTAGCCTTGTTACATATATTCATTGATGTAAATTTTGGTATTTATAGATCCCGTTGTATCAAATGTTAGCTTCTTTTTACGCTCTCTTAAGTATCAGCAATATAAAATTTCGACCAGGAAATTGCGAAAAATCTGTCAGTGCATAAGTTTTTCATTCATTATGCAGCAAGAATATTCTTGACTTGTCTTCAATTTCCGTGTTCAGCTTTTGATCCCCAAAATTTTAGCACCGTTTCTGTCAGGAACTTTTCTGACCATGGTATGTTTTAAAACCTTCATTACCTTTATTTTTTCATACCAAACAGCCATTGCTTTCCTATCGGATTTGTTTCGAGCTCTTTTGAAAATGCTTCCTATTATTTGGCTTTAGTAGCATCATGCCTTCCATACCTTCTAACTGAATCAGGTTTTCTATCAACGGAAAATTTCTCCCGCTATATTGGAAACAGTTTGACGACAGACCTTATAATGTTTGGCCGAATTTTGTAAGACCAAGTTGGGATTTTTTGCAAATGTTTCATAATTTTAATATACACATTTTTCTGGATAACAATTTTTTGTTAAATTAATAATACATTAATTTGTCTGATATTAGCTTTATAACATTTTTAACAGTTTTTATATAACCCTCCTTGATAATACATACTGTAGCATAACATAAAAAGTGTGAAGGTGTCTAACCTCTAACCTCAAAACATATGTCTATAAATTAAATAATTTTCACTTAATATCACACTAATAAAAAAACGGTTGTTGCGTTTAAAAATCGAATAAAAAATTAAAAGTGATAATTGCTATTATTTCATTCGTAATAAACTGTTGATTCTTTTATCAAATGTTAACTTGTATTTGTAAATTGATTCCTGTTCGTTATATTTTTTGTTGTTTGTTTTGTAACGCTATTTGCTTACTTTTCTTGAAAGGCCGCCTTTGAAGCCTATAAAGTTACGTAAATTTTTTTAAACCTTTTTTTTCTATTAACACACCCAAAATGTTGTTGAGTGTTTATCTGCGTATTATTGCCAAAAAAAATTTAGTTTCTTTTTCAATTTAACAGCCCATCAAATGATATCAGTCTATAGGTTTTTACACTTCAATGTAAACGTAAATCAGCTATTAACTTGAATAAAGTAAACGTCTACTAACTAACGTTAGAACATATAAAAGTATGTGCGTGTTATTTTACATTTTTACGATTTTTATACGCTCCACCAGCACAAGTGGTGAAGAGGGTATATTAACTTTGTCATCCCGTGTGTAACGCTAAGAAGGAATCATCTCAGACCCCATAATGTATATTCTTGCATCAAATCTGAGTCGATTTAGCTATGTCCATTTATCTGTGTGTTTTTGGCACGATCACATCCACACAGTTGACAGGGCTCAATGAAGTTTGGCGAGAGTATTTATTATAGTTCTGTAAAGTTTCCTACTTAAATCAGAAGTTGACAAATTTTAAAAAGATTTTGACATAATATAAAGTTATATGTACTTCATTATCATTCAAAAAATTTTCAAAATCGGTTTAGTTGAAAAAAATTTATAGTCAAAAATATAACTAATTTCAGGACTCTTTAAGTGTTCCGCGTTATATCTAAGAAAACCGATTTTTTAAAGTATACCTTTATGAGTGTTTAACGTAGCAGAATATAGCATTTACACGCATTTGTGGTGGAGGATATTGATGCTTCGGCATAGAGGAATATATTTTCTTCTTGTTTTTATTTATATTTTCCACCACAAGAGGGTGTATTAACTGCCCACCTCAGACCCCATAATGTATATACATATTCTTGCATTAATTCAAAATCTAAGTCGATTTCGCTATATCCATCTGTCTGTCTATTTTTGGCACGCACACATCCACTGCAATTGACAGGGCTCAATGAAATTTGGTCTGAGTATTTTTTATAGTCCTGAGAAGATTCCTATTTCATATCAACAAATTCATTTTAGTATATCAAAAGTTATATACCAATATCTGAGGCAACCTCTAAGAATATTCACAAAAACTGTCAATTAGAAAACGAGAAATTGGAATAAGAATTTGCCATAATATTAAGTTATATGTATTTCAGTATCGTTCCAAAAATTTTCAAAATCGGTTCAGTAGAAGAAAATTTATTGCCAAAACTACAACAAATGTATGATTTATTTTATTTAGAACAAAACGCTTATATAATACATACGTTTGTTAGTGTATGCGTCGCTGTGTATGTATGAAACATAGCACATTTTCTTCACTTGCATTTGTGGTCTGAAGGGTACTGAAGATTCGGCATAGCCAAATATAGCATTTTTACTTGTTTTTTTAATTTTGCTGGTTAGTTTTTAGGTTTATTTTCCACCATATTCTTTTCTTTTTTCTTTTTGGCCACTTGTTGGTTGATTTTTAGATTTTGGATAAAACATGAGAGAAAATTGAAATTATTTTCATGTTGCGTGCTTTTTGTAGATAATCAAATAAACACTTCAATTTAATGATTGCGTTGATTAACGATACGGAAATGGTATTTTAAATATTTAATATTTAAGAATAAAATAAAAACGAAAAGAATCAAATAAAATTTTATTGGTTTTACAAAAAAAAAAAATATTTGAAATATGAAATTAGTATTTGTTATAAATTTTTTAGTTAATTTATTAGATATTTCAGCAATTACGTATTGTTATATTGTAAATTATTAAGTTTAAGTTTTATTAAGTTTCAAAAAATGTTATATGATTCGATAGCCAACTTTGTCGGCTGTAGAAATATTTGCTTTAATAAATCGAGAGTTTTGCTTAATTTTAATAAGGACCAATAACTGCTTCTTATTGGATTCCAGTTAGACACTTAAATTTTATATATAACACCATCACACTCACAATGCTTTTTTCTCTAACTTCGGAACAATTGAATATTTGTTAATGACATTTCACATGGACATTTTTTAAAGGTTTTCCAAGTACCTTAGAAATAACTTGAAAACGACTATAAAGTTATACAATATTATTTAAGGGCATGTTTACTCCATAAAATACTGCTGTTCAATTTTCTGGGGAGTGGACCAAGTTTCAGACAATTTTTTAAGGGTGGTGTAAAATATTTATATATTTATATATGTATATATATATATATATATATATATATATATATATATATATATATATATATATATATATATATATATATATATATATATATATATATATATATATATATATATATATATATATATATATATATATATATATATATATATATATATGTATATATATATATATATATATATATATATATATATATATATATATATATATATATATATATATATATATATATATATATATATATATATATATATATATATATATATATATATATATATATATATATATATATATATATATATATGTATATATATATATATGTATTTAATATCGTTGGAAAGGTAATTATTAAGAAAATATACATAATAAAGTATTTAAGATTAATATCATTAATAAATTGCAAAAAATTAAAAAAAATATTTTCGATAGACTTTTGTAAAAAGAATTATAAGATTTGACATTAACTAAATTTTATAAAAATTGAGATGTTTTTATGAAATTTTACATAATATTGAAAAAGTAATCTGTAATGTAAGAGTGAGTATAAAAATATTCCCTCTTTTCTTGTGGGAAAACTTGTTTGAAAATTTTACTTTTTTCATTAAATTGTTCACCCTGCCATTACAAAAGGTTTGGCCCATTACAAATTTCCTGAGTGGCCAGCTAGTAAATGTAGTTATATTATCAAGGTACTTTTATGATGATTTTATCACTGAAATTTTTTGCTCTTTAAAAAACATAAAAAAAGATATTTAAAAATTAACGAAATTCCGATAAGGTTTTCGGGCAAACAGTATCCTCTAATATTCTTGGATTTGCTTCATATACATTAGTGTTAGAATTTCTTTCTGACTTGAGTCAGAAAGTTTCCTACTTAAAACCAGCAAAATCGGTTTAGTATATTAAAAGATATAGACCGATATATGAGACAGCCTCTAAGTTATAGCAAAAGCTTTCGTAAAATTGACAATTATAAATCTAAGTATTTGAATGAAATTTTAACATAATAAGCTGTATATATTTCATTACTATTACAAAAATGGTCAATCGGTTCAGTAGGAAAAGTTATAGCAAAAAATTTAACTAATTTTATAACTCATTTAGTAAGTGTTGTATTTAAGAATATCTTTTGAATATTGTACTTCACATGCATTTGTAGCGAAGGATTTGTGAAGATTCGACATAGTCGAATATACCATTCAACTAAATGTTTGTGTTTAACTACCATTTTTAAAGTCATTTTCCTATAAAAGCACTAAAGTTTATTAACCACTATGGGATTATTTATAATGCGTGGAGGATCCTTAGTTGTGGATTACCTCAAAAATATGATCTGGCATTAATTTAATTATTTAAGAGAATCGGAATCAATTTCCTCCCACACTTGCTTTATTTTAAATTTTATCCCTGTTAATATAATTTTGCTTTCGATTTATTTGAAAAATTTTACGGGCCATGTTCCACCACAATTTCTCTATCTAGCGGATATGCTGTTCATTAAAAAATGAGATATACTGCTTTGAAGTTCATTCATTCTTTCAACCACAAAAGAGAGGAGAGCTCCCTATTTGTGAAAGAACATCACAATTGTGTCCCTTTTCTAAGAATTTATATAGCATACTTGCAGAAAGTTTAATTTTACAACCAACTTCTCTATTAAGACATCCTAAATCATCAAAAAAGAAAATAATTTTATTTTTGTTAATTTTTTAAAAACGTCTTTAGAAATATTCCACATAAAAAATTCACTTAGAATATTTGGATGAAAACAATAAAGATAAAACAAAAATAGAGAAAAATTAATGCATTTAATAAAATACTCATCAGTATAGAAAATAAAAAATAAGATTATGTAAATCAATTTCATTAATCACACAACAGGAACATCGGTGCACTTATTAAATCAAATATTATTAAGTATACGCTTATGGAACTAAGACATAAAACAAAATTGAATTTATAGAAATTTGGTAGATTATGTTACATGTTACAAAGGGTAATTTTGATACTGCCACAGATGGGTTTCTTACAAATTTCAAATGCCACTCAACATTAAAGTTGCCCAATAAAAATCGTTGTAAATACTGCTCTGCAAATAAAAAGTCTATCCAATTAAAAATTCAACTTTCAGACGTCTTATCGGGAATTCGTTGACTGCTGCTTTAAAACTTTTTAAAGGAATTTTAAATTAAAAATTTAAAACAATTTTGATGATTTTGATTTGTAAATAAATCTGTAACATATAATCGGCTGAATGGATTTAACATATTTATAGCAGAAGCGTGTGACATTATAACATTTGGACCCCATGGGTGGAGTTGTAGGTGTAAATTGAACATTTAATTATTTTTTCTTTTTAATTGAATTAAAAAAACTTGACCAAGATCGAGGTATAATTTTTGGATATACTAAAAAACACACTAATTTTTGGAGTTTTTTTTCGGAGCTATAAGGTGGTGGCAAACGTTATAAATTGAATGAGAAAGAAAGTTGAATGAGGAAGCTTCCCAAACCGGTCCAGGAATTAATCAACATTAACAATTTTTTATTTAAATTCAATGAACTGCATTTTATATTCAGCGTTAATAGATTTATGAAGTGATGATTAGTGAGGCCATTGTGTTTATACATACATTCCTGTCAAAGCTCATTGGGTGGGTGTGAAACTAATGTCTTTAAAATCTTTGTAGTAACCTAGTGTGTTGAAATGCGATTCATAACAGTTAAGTTGGGATTTTCACAAGGGTCCTAAAGTCAATATCCATCAGAAAAATAAGTGGCCTTCGTTCGAAGCCGTTGAAAGCTCTTTTCACGATATAACATTATTTGCTCATTGATCTTATCTTATTTGTCAATATACCGCCTTTAGCCCAGATGATAATAATTTTATTTGATTTAAGGATCATTCCCGATCTCTGGAAATAATTTGTGGTCTGGAAATAATTTGTGGTTTTTTATATCGCTGACTCCAAATGGTGTGGAAGATTAAAGGGTGACTTTTTTATTTCCGTGTTAAAGTCAGTGTTAATTACTGAGCGTAACAAGTTGACGAAACTTTTATCCGATCACAGTAACTATACCGAAATTATACAATAATTGGATTAGGAAAACAATCTAAAATGGTAGTCCTACTATTGCCATGTTTTATAAGAAACTTTGAGAATTATCTGTATCATATAGCAAATGTAATAACAGATTAACAGATATTGTTAAATAATCCGATACATTTTGCAAAATTAAGCCCAGACATAGCATTCATAGAACCAATAACTTTATGTCTTTAGCAAAAAAAAAAAAAAAAAAAAAAAAAAAAAAAAAAAAACATTAGGCTTGTGGGGCCAATTATAACCGAATACTATGTGTTAGGAACCCATAAATATTGTGCCAATTTTGAAACCTATTATCTGGATCTTTGTAATGAGATTACTCCTTCATCTTTCCCTTACAGGTACTGGCAAGTTTATTGAAGCTCCCATGCAGACCATTTAATTGCATCTTATACTAAAAGATTCGAACAACTATCGAAGACTAATCGGTCAGACGTGTTTTAACAACACATATAAAAATACAAGGTATATATTTCAAACAGCAACACATATATTACAAAACTGTAAATTTTAGTATATATAAATTTCTTGCAAGGACATATTTCAAATTTATTCTGAACGATAAAATTTTTAAAATTCCAAAAGGGAGAAAAAAATAACTTATTTTATTCAAAGCCAAATTCGATCTTTTTGCAAATAACAAAAAATATTAAACATCTTGTGAAATTTTAAATGCAAAAATTACAAAATGCCAACACAACTAACGCTAAACAACAGAAAGGACGACAGCATACAAGAAAATGAAACAATAATTTACAAGTAGCAAAAGTGCCTTTGGGGAAGTTTCCAACAAGAAGTTATAAAAATGATGGCAGTGGCTTAAAAGGAAACTATACTTTTTTAATAACAAAAATACGAACTAAAGAGAAAAAAAACAGACCTTAAAAAATCCCATCTGGCCATTGGTGCTTTTGTTTTCAGTATATTTTTGAAGAAATATATGCGTAAAACTGGAGAGAACAAAAACTAACGTCTGAAAGAATGAAAACAAATGTTTCTTAAAACATTCTAAATTTTTATATTTTCCAAAATAGTTTAACTAAAGTTTTTGGCATTTTCTTTGTGTTTTAGTTTTGGTTATTACATTTTTCTTCTATTCGTTATTTCAAATTTTTTTTCAGCTTATTTATATTTTATAAACTTTCGTAGTGTCTTAACGGCCTTCAAGCGAAAGAAGTCCAACATCCTTTTCACACAGATGTGTAAGTGTGTGTGTATTGTCATGTTATTTGGTTGGTTAGTTGGTTGGTTTACTCTACATGATGCAGTTGCATTAAGGATATTTTGCCTTTTTTTTTTTTGAATAAACCAACTTAAAATCGAGTGAAGCATAAATGCACATTTGCACAAACAGTGGAACCAGTAGTTTAATATCATCAAAATTTAGACAAAAAAGGATGAAAAGATGTTTGTTGTTAATAAAAGTTTTCACTGTTTCAATTTCCTTTATATGTAGAAATGTTTATAAGTGTGTTTGTGTGTGAGTGTTTTTTTATATTTATTTTGTTTGCTTTGTATTACGCAATGTTTGTATCATGGGAAATCATTTGGCTACTTATATCCGTTTCCGGTTATTATCTTGTTTGTGTTGTTGGCCATTTTTTTTGTTCTTATTTCGTTCGTATGCAACTTATTTGTGGCATTTGTATTTCACTTTGTTTTCTGCATCAGCTAAAACAAACGAGTACAACTACAAAACGTTTTTGTCAGTTTTGGATTTATTTTAATTTTTCTGTTTTTCATTTTCTCCTTTTTCTCATTTTATATTTTATTTTTTTCGAATTTAAAAAATACTCATAGTAAATTTTGGTTGGAATTTCACTTTGTTGTGAGAAAAAGGGAGGAAATAACTACTCCATTGCTTTTTTTTTAATACAACGCCTCAAAGGAAAGTTAAGAACTTTTTGTGGTTAGTTACACAGTTTATTTTTATTATATTTCTTTGTGCAACATTGCATTCAGTTCTTTTTTTATAGATTAAGTTATTTTATATTTAGTTTATATACTATTTGAGTTAAATTCACTCAATTTACAAACAAATATCCAAATAATTGAGAAGTTCTTTTTATGTAAATATAAAATTGTTTATATAAACAACTGGGAGAGGAAATTTCTCAAACCCAAATGTTGCATGAACAAAAAAATATAATTGAACAAGAAAATATTTCGTGGGAAAATACAATTTTTATTAAATTAACTTAAACTTCATTTAAAATATTGATAACAAAAAACTTTCTTTTGTATTTTGTTTTAATTATACCCTCCACCACCACAAGTTTTGAAGGGGGTATAGTAACAATCGTCTAAGACCCCATAATGAATATATATATACTTGCATCACCCCAAAATCTGAGTCGATTTAGCTGTGTCCGTCTGTCTGTCCATCAGTCTGTCTTATAAGTCCTTAGAAGATTCTTATTAGAAACCAGCAAAATCGGTTCAGTATATTAAAAGATATAGACCAAAACAACCTCCAAAGCGAAGAACCTCCGTAAAATTATCAATTATAAATCGGCAATTTAGAATAAGATTATTAAAAATAAATTTTCATAATATCAAAAAATATGTATTCCAAAAATCATCGAAATCAGTTCAGTAAAAAAGTTGTATCCAAAAATATAACTAATTTTATGAGTAATTAAAGTTTCTTTGTTTTATATTAGAAATACATTCATATATTTTATGCGTTTGTGTGTGTATATATCTGAGCTTGTATGTGCGTATATAATTTGCATATTGAAATGAAGATGTGGCATAGCCGAATATGGCATTCTTACTTGTTTTTTATCTAATTTAAGAGTTTAACAGTCATTATTTATGGTATTTTCATATCTTATTATACGCACTTTACTTTATTAATCTCTATGGGATAATAAATATTCGCTGGATGATCCTTGTTGTGGATTACCTCACAAATACTGTTTGCCATTGATTCCACTAATTTCTTAAGAAGGCCCGAATCAGTTTCCTCCCAATCTTGCTTTCTTTTTAGTTTTAGCTCTGTCAAAGTCGTTATGCTTTCATTTTGGACATTATTTGAATGGACTTTATGGGTCATGTATCCCTACAAGAATTTCATTGGTTTTAAGTCCGCCCAACAAGCAGGTATGTCATGTTCGTTAAACCATTATTTAAACTACTTTGAAATATGTACCACAGCATTATCTTGCAATCTTCGCCATTTTTTGCATCCATATAGGAGAGAAAAACAAGTTTTAGCCAAAGGCCACCGACGCGCGAATATTCTTTCATCTCAAATCCAGCCAATAACATGAGTATGAGTCTGGACCGTTTACTTTATTCTGTTACATTTTGTTTATATTTTAACTTCTTCCATTTTATGTTTTCATCTCTCTTAAAAAACAACTTGTTTGTTTTTTTTTCTTGGTTAAATTTTCACAGGTATCCTTTTATTTTTTAAGAAAGGATTCCGAACACCATAACCAAACTTTCGAAATATTTAATTTTTCTCAAAATTTATATTATTTAAAAGTTTTGGTCATGTTAAAATTTAATTTGAACCTTTTGCTGAGCGGATAGAAAAGTTCCCTGGGCATCTTTAAACCTTATGAAATTTATCGATTAAATTAGAAAACTCTGCAATAAAATTAAAATATTGTCATTAAAAATATTTATTAATAAGAAACAAAAGTTTTTAACATTTCAGTTTTGGTATTTTTTAAAGCAATTTTCTGCATTTATAGAAATATTGCACATAAAATTTCACCTAGAGCATTTGACTCCATAAATAAGGCTCAGAACAAGACAGCTAAGAAAAGAACAAAAATGTTATACAAAAATAGAGAAAAAATTACTACGATTATAGAAATATGCATCTGTCTAAGTACCAAATTTCATTAACTGCCAGGACTATTGGACAGACAGCAGACGTACAGACATGGTGAAAGAAAGATGTGATTCTGAGTGTCTAAATGCAACAACAATCAGTAAAAACGCATAATACCCCAATCACCGATGGTAATGTAGAGAACTATTTTAATAGACCCGATTGATTTTGATTACTTTACCAAAAATTCCAAATAAACTATTTATTTGTTAACATATATCGGTGACTGAATTTGCCAAAAACTAATGGAAAAAATGTCAAATTAAAGTGGACAACAAGCGTGAGCTAAAGACGTGTCCAGTGCTTAGAGACTTCTGTTACTGTCACAGTCATCGTATAAGAATTAAAGCCGAGGAAATTTGAAAGGGCATTTACAGCCATATAACCTAATTAACATTAAATTCAAAATCTATAATATAAAGAAAATATTCTGCTTTGGGTGGAATTAGGCGATCATATAAGGTAAATAACTATCAATTGTAAGTTTTGGTTCAACCACATTGTAGCAAAAGCATTAATATTCCTGGTGGAATACACTTTACTACAAAGCAGAGTATTAAAATGTTAATGAATTTATTATTTATGTAATCATTATCTAATCAATCGCCAAGAGTGGTCTCTGAAAATTGAATGTATAATATTATCTCATATGCACAGAGACTCAACAAAAAACCACCTATATTTCTTATAACACCCAATATAAAAATATTTGCAAAACTATTTATTAATTAAAAATTTTAAGTTAATTAAATTTATGTCATTGAACAATAATTACATTGAATAAAATAAAAGGAATTTCAATTATAGAAGAATTTCAATTATTTTAATTTATTACAAACTTTTTGAAAAAAAAATGTTTCTTTTTATTTATGACTTCTTCTTTGGTTTTATTATTTTAATTTTTAATAAAGATTTATTAACAAATTGTATTGTCCTTGAATAATTCAATTTCTTGACTTGCTAACAAATCACAAATAATTTAATAATCTTAACACATTTACAAAATTAATTATTGTTTTAATTTATTTGTTTATAAGATCAATGTGAAGTGATAATAAATTTAAATATATACACTGTTATACACCCCATAAGTGGTGAAGAGAGTATCTTGACTTTGTCATTACGTATGTAACGCTAGGAAGAAATAGTCTCAGATCCCATGATGTATAAATATTTTTGCATCATATCAAAATCTGAGTCGATTTAGCTGTCTGTTTGTCAGTCTATTGCTGGCACGTTCACATTCAAAAAAATTGAAAGGGCTCAATGAAATTTGGCCTAAATATTCGTAATGGTCCTAAGAAATTTCTTATTTAAAAATAGCAAAATTGATTTATTTTATTAAAAGATATAGGCTGATATCTGAGACAGGCTCTAACTAAGTTCATGTGAAAATCTTTCGTAAAATTTCCAATATTTCGATAAATAATATTAAGTTATGTGAACTTCATTACCACCCGTAAAATTATCAAAATCGGTTCTGTGGAAAAACGTTATAGCTAGAAGTATAACTATTTCTATAAGTCACTTATTGTGAATATATGTTTGTGTGTGTTTGTGTTAGTATATCTAGAAGGCCGTGTTTATGTAAAAAACATAACGTATATTCAACACACGCATTTATGGTAGAGGATAATGAAGATTCGGTGTAGCCGAATATAGTATTCATACTTGTTTTGTTAAATTTAACTAAAGATAATTCCAGTCATTTGTACATTTGTATTATAGTGTTTTACCAATCTATAGACTCTAGATAAATGTGAAAAAATGTATAATAAAACTATAATTATAATTTTTTTAATAACTTCTGTTTTATTTTTGTATATTTATAATGTATATACGTTTATATGTATACATTTTTATATAATGTTTATATACATTTATGTGCCTGATAAAAAATATTGCATACTTAGCACAAAATGAACTTAAAACATGAAATAAAATTTATGAATGCAACTAATTGCATTCACCAATTAATTTATGGCAAAAATATTAAACGTTTTTTCAACAGGAGTAAAAAAGCATTAAAATACAATAGTTTTTGGTACATTTT
Organism: Cochliomyia hominivorax; assembly: GCA_004302925.2. NCBI lineage: Eukaryota > Metazoa > Arthropoda > Insecta > Diptera > Calliphoridae > Cochliomyia > Cochliomyia hominivorax. The sequence continues at coordinate 65,926,977 of PYHX02000467.1, forward strand.
TCTGTAATCATTATATATATATATATATTCACTGTTTGTACATATATATATGTATTGTATATATGTATATGGAGATATTTTGGTTTAAAGAGTAAAAACGGATAATATTTTTTAACAACAAGAACAACAACAAAAATATTATTTATTATAAGTATTATATTTTTAAGAGAAATATATACAAATATTGAGATACAATATACTCACAAACAAACATATACATATGAATATTCTGCATATAAATTCATACATACAAATATTAATATATTTTTTTGCTTAAAGTAACTGCAACAGCGAACAGTGATTTTATGTCATGCAATATTGTTAAAAAAATTTAGAAAATTTTAAAAGTTTGATTCTATATATTTCTCAAGAGTCTGGATTTGTATATACAGCTGCGGTCAAAATAATAGTACCACTGACATGTCATATCTTCGTTGCTTATTTGTGTTATTCTTCATGAAAATTTTTAACCACAATTTTGTTGTCCCATTAATAAAATTAATGCAAATATTCCAGTTAATTTGATTATAAAGACAAAATATCAGACTGGGACCTCTCAAAATAATAGCACTATTTCTATTATACTTGGGAAAAAACCATACAAAATCCAACCAATTGTGCAAAAGAGTGTATATTTACTTCTGTTATATAAATTTAGCAATGTCTTCAAGAAGCGTATTATTAGAATTAAAATAATCTGTTTTTCTAAAAACTGTTCTTCAGAAGAACGAGAACTCATTAAAAAACGTGCTTCTGTTGAACTTATTGATGCCGAAATAAGAAATATTATTATATAATAAAATAAAATGTTTTGAAATGCCACAACCTACAAATTAAAAGTAGAAAGTCGTGGGCGAAAACCTTTGATGACACCTTTAATGGTTCATCACATATTACGTCAAATAAAGAAGACGACATTTATCTACGCAGCAGATATAAAAATATAATTTAAATCTATTAATAAGTACTGAAACTGTATCTGAAGACTTAGGGATATAATTTGAAAGCCAATAGACCATGAAAACATTCCGTCCGTATGTCTTAAATAGATAAGAGTTTACTGAAACTTACTTGGTTTTTCATATTGAAAACAAGGAAGAGTATTCTGTGAACCGATGAGTCTAAAATTTCTCTTATATGTAATAAGATCTCTAAGCAAGGAATAGAATAAAAAATTTACAATTACAACTTTCAACACAACGGTTCTAGTGTTTTAGTATGGAGGTGCTTTCATAATATGGTGTTGGATTTTTTATGTGTCAGAATATATGAAAATATTAGCCGAAATGATACTACCGTATGCATCTGAAGAAATTCTGCTGATTTCAGTCATGCAACAAAACAACGCCCCGAAACACACCAGCAAAATAGCTTAAAAATGGTTTCAAAACAATGGAGTCACTGTAGTGAAATGGCCGTCCCAGTCTACCGTTGTAAATCCACTGCGATATATCGACTATAGAACAGGCATGGAACTCTATCAGCCCGGATAGGTGCCTGAATGTAATAAATTCAATTCAAAATATTTAGAATAAAGAGAAAACTCAATTAGATAAAATTTCACTAAAAACTTAAAGAACAATCACTTATTTTTGGTTTTTTGTTATAGTTGAAACCGTGTGATGCTATTGTTTTGACGCCAAGTTTTTATAAAAAGTTAATTTGAAGAAAGATAATGATTAGAAATATTTCCGTATCTTTTTCACTATATTTTTAACTTATTTCTGACTTAATTAAACCATAATATAAAAGCAACTTTTTATTCAAATTGTTTTTATAACTTATTAAGGAAAATGTATGTATGTGGTACTATTATTTTGACCGCATCTGTTTGTATGATGTTTCAACAATATTAATATACACTTATACATCTTTAACACTAATAACAACAAACTATTACGTATGTATATTGGGTGTCATAAAATTTGACATATTTTTAAATGCAACTTTTTTTCTAAATTATCCGGTTATAGGAACATCTGAGATGCATAAAGTTTTTCATTATTGTTAATTTTTTTAATCTGATGACTGGTTTTAGAAAAATTTGAAAAAGTCTTTTGTTTTATTTTGAGTTTGTTTCAATTATCGGTATATAACATCTTTGTTACTAAACTGATTTTGCTGGTTTTAAATAGCATACTGCCGAGGACAATAGCAAACAATATGGCAAAATTTTATTGCATTTAAATAATTTTCCGTAACAGTGAGAATGTTTCTAACAGACAAACGCACGAATTATGACAATAATATAAGAATATAAATACCTTGTGGTGTCTTAGCTGACTCCTTCTTGTAATTAACTTAATATACCCTCTGAACGTTTTTTTCCTTGCGGGTCCAAGTCTATGTAATATCATAGGATTGCGATCTAATTCAATTTTAAATTTTAGATCATATTATCAGACACTGTTCTCGGCCAGAATACAGGGTAGCATAGAAAAAGGAGGTTCTCACAGACGTTCCATAGACTGATCTATAGAGACTCACAATATGTGGACATGTATATAGACATGTGGAAATGATATAACCTCTTTCCACTTGTAGAGATGGAGGGCAAAAAAACTATCTGACTAACAATTTCTTTTATCTGGTTAGGAAACCCACTGTGCAATAACATTAAGCTTCCTATAACATTTTTTTATCTCTCATCACAATGGGACTTTATAAATAAGTTTGAATTCTTATACTTACAGTCACTGTAATAAAAACACTTATTATGTGTATACATATATGTGTGTGTGTGTTCATATAGAAAAATTTAAAAGCCAGCACACGCACACATATGTATGCATAAATGCACACATAAGTAATATAACGAAAACGGAAATTAAGCAACATAAAATCCATTGCTGTCAACATTTTGCGACATTTTTCTTTTGAGTTTTTTTATTATTCATTTCTTTTGCATATTTTTTAAAGGCCATATTTTGTTATTCTACTCCTCGTTTTTTAATGCAGCGATAAATAAACATCTATACATAAAGTCAGATTCGTATTGTTATTAAAAACTATAACAACACATACAAACAAACACAAAAATATTTTCATATCTACATATACATAGAAATAACTTTGCTTGTGTTTGTTGCGACATGTTCACTTGCTTTTAATAATGGAATTTGAATACACACATACATAAATATTTCTTAAAATTTTTTTTTTGCACAAAAAAGAGAAGAAATATTAATATAAATTTTGTAGTCATATAATGCCACCATAAACAATCCGTTGAAAGATAAATAAACAAAACCAAAATTAAATCATATTTTGTGAAGAAAAAGGGTTAAGTGAAAAGTGGTGGTTTGTATTTTCTTGGACAAATAATGCTCACAAATGTATTTTAAGTAAAATATTATTAGTTTAATATAATCTGAATTGACTTTTCCATATCCGATTATCTGTTGAAAATATATTTACGCCAGATATAAATAAATGCATATTTGAGAGTTTTTGGAGTTTAAACTTTTTATGGAAGTTATAGCCCAATAAAGTGATTAAAAAGTTTAAAACTACATTCCATGAAAAAGGTCACATACTGATCCAAGCATAATGAAATGGTCCAAGTATAATGGATGGAGAAGCAGAAGGGAAATTCTGTTTACCAAACAAGACAGAGATGGTAATTGATTAGAAGATTTAATATCATTGATCCCTGAATTGATTCTCAGTCAAACATTTCGGTTATGTCCCTTTGAAATGACAAATCAGAACACTGTTCCATCAGTTCCAAAGTATTTTTTTCAACTAATGTTATTATTATTTAATTGGAGAATATTCCTTAAAATAAATCATACATAACTGTGATAAAAACCATAGAAATCGGATCATTAAAAAGAAGATTAGGAGCTAAAATATGCAAAATTTTGAAATGCTTTAAAATCCGTAAATCGTGTAGTTCGTTATTAAAAAGATAATTGTCTAAATTTTGCCACAAACCTATATTTTGATAAAATTAATCCACGAATAGCGTAATTGTGCTAAGGACTTCATTTCATTATACAGCTCCTTGACTAGCTCTCATATAAGGCCCCTTCTTGAGATAGGGGTTTGAGCTTAAAAAACTCCAATTGGACCATATTTATCTTTGGCTTCAATATAAGGCTAATCCCTCTTTTAGCTTCTTAAATGCAAACCAATTTTATGGAAAATTCTTACTTATGAAACTTTTAAATACAGAAGAATCCTTTTAAAACTCGGCATCATAATTTTTCTAACTGTCTTAAATATATGTTATATATGTAAGGCCACATCCCGAAAAAATGTTTTCAGTTTGCAATTTTTTAATTCTTAATAACTAATCAATTATGGGACCTTTATATTCCTATATAACATCCCCTCGCGGAAGGTTTTAACATATGACCAATTATAGTATTCCTTTCATGAACATAAAATCTAGATGGCTATTAAAATCGTAGGCATTTCCGTCGTTATCATAGAACACATTTTTCGCAGTTTAAACATAAAATTACTCACTAATTAAAATACCTTTTCGCATTTTTTCTCGAATAAATAATTTTCTACATTTTTCATAATTTTAGAAATTCGAAATAGTAAAAAATTGTTTTTCTTTCTCACATATAATTTTATTTATCCTCTCCCCTTTTTATCTTATTTTTCGTTAGACTATAAAATATTGTGCTTTTATGCGATTTTTTTGTATTAAAAAAATATGAAATAAAGCAAAATTTATGTTATAAATTGCATTGAGCTTAATGACACACATTCACAAATACAAGAAATGGAGAAAGAGATCAGCTTATAGTTGTATTTGTATTGGGCTTTATATGCAAGAGGATATAGATGATATTTATGTATATGAATTTGTTCTTTTGGGTACAAATAAATAATACTTTAATAAAATATAAAATTTATATAAAAATATTTTGTTATATTATTTGTTGAACAATTAATAATAAGAATAAATGAATAGAAATTCTAAATATTAGAGAAATTTTTAAAAATTATGCATCAAGCTTTGTAGTTTACAAATAAGAATGCTATATTAAACTGTACCGAATCTTAAGTACCCTTCACCACTATATATTTTATTTGTCTTAATTTCGATGAATGTGGTTCATATTTTATTCCGAAAAATGGGTCATTATTAACTAGTTTTATAGGATAAAAAAGAGAACTTATATGGGAGCTATACCAATACATTTGAGGTTGTAGTTGTTTTAATTAATAATTTATATTAAATACAGTTAGAAAAAGAATTGTGTCGAATTTCAATAAAATTGATCTTTATTTACCAGTTTTATAACCTCAAAACTGCTTCCGGAAAGGGGCCAAATGTTGGAGTTATATCAAAACATGGACCTATATAATTACAATAAACAACATTTGAAAGCATAAATCATATTCCGGAAAGGGGCGTTATATGGGAGCTTGATCAAATAGTGACCCCAGCACAATCTTGTTTCTTTAGGTTTATTATTTTATTTAAATAAATGTTCATGGCAAATTTCAGTTATTTATTTAATCAGACAAAGATTTTGGGATGTATAAAAATTTCGCATATTTCCGTCTGTAACGCCTTTTCTATTGATTATTCTATTGATATTATAGTGAATTATTTTAAACCATTTAAGTTTTGTAGAAAAATTTTGTAAATTTATTTTTTAGAATTTTGAAGGTTGTCTCAGATATCGGTATATAATTTTTTTGCAGGTTATAAATAATGGCCGAATTTTATTGAATATGGACAAATATTCTAGGTGTGAGAATGTTTCCAACAGACAGATAGACATGCAAAGCTAAAACGACTCAAATTTTGATTTGATGCGAGAATATATGTACATTATGGGGTCTCAGATGATTTCTTCTAGGTGCGACGCACGAAATGACAAAGTTAATATACCTTATCACAACTTGTGGTAGTTAAAAATTTTAAATCATATTTAAATTTAATTAATATATGAGCAAAGCAAATATTTCATTAAAGATAAAAAGACTTAAAGTAATTTTTTTGTTATATTTAAAGTGCAACGGAAAAATTATTCAAGACTCAGTTGTCATCCTGCTAGATATTTGATCTCAATTATATTTGTAGACTATTTTTATAATAAGCAAAATATTTCAACGTTTATCTTTGAATTTATTTTGATTTTAAATATATTTTACCGGTCGTAGCATTCATATAATGCAAGATCGGGCTAAAAATATGTGAACTTACTGATATTTTTGGAAATAAATTTAATACTTTTACTAATTAAATTTCCACAGACTGATATCAGAGGAAAGTAGCATTATATGCTTGAAAAAAAAGTACGCAATACACTTTAACACTATAAGTGGCGAAAAATGCTTTCTTAATTAGGGAGTTCCACACGTAACGTTAATTATCGTAGACTCCATAGACTCAATTCTTGCACCAAATCAATATCATAGGAATATTTTCACTTCTTTCTTATTATTTAATATTCAAATTTCGAAAGATCGATCCAATAACAAATCAAGCCCAACTATGTTATGCCCTATTGTTACAGTATCGAGGGAACGGCCCTCGATTCTGATACAACATTAGTGTGAGATTTATACATTAAAAAGGATTTTTTAGGGGGAGGTTATGAACGAGCTATTGGAAATTATGTACCGACGATCGTAAAATATAGAACATCGTTTATATTATTTATGGCATATATAAATACAATACCAATGTATATTTGTGATATTTGAGCACTTCATTTATATGAATATGGGAGTTAGAAAAATAAGGAATGACCATCGTATAATTTCGTATAGTGGTTATGATTTATATTTATCTTTATTTTTCTAATTATTTTTACAATACCCACGTATATGTGGTAACCACATTGTGGTTGTATGTGACCTATGAGAAATAATTGACCAATTCTCGTATAATTTTGCACATGGTTTTTTAAAACAATGAGACATATTTTACAAAATTTGGATACAATTATTTTCTATTGGGGAATTTTATGACTAAAAGTCCCATTCCGAAGCGAAATTTGTATGGGGCTCATTGAAAAAAATGAACGCATATTCGGGGTCTCTCTACACCACATTATTGGCAGCTGCTAATAGTTAATGAACTATCCTCATATAAATGTATATTTGCTGATTTGTGCTTAAGAGTGCATAAATTATAGACCGATCTTTGACCGATTCTTATCCAACGTATATGTGAGATTTAAATGGTTTACATGGACAACCACCCACACGTACAAACGGATAGACGAATGTCGTTAAATCAACTCAGAAATTAATTCTGAATCATTCTGAGTATACTTAAAAGTACTGGTACCAATATTTTTTTCTGCCCTTTAGAAATTCCTTCACAAACTCATAATACCCCAACAACCTGCGGCGGTCTAGGGTATAATAATAACATTTTATAAGTTTTATGTTCGACGTGCAAGTAAACATATGGAATTTGAAAAAGAAGACTTTTTTTAAAAAAATCATATCCAAAAGTGTGATGTCGTCACAAGAAATGGTAAGAGGCATTATTAATCGGAGATTGTTGTCTATATAAGAATAACTTTCAATATTGATTAGTGACATCAATAATATCAATCAGTTAAGTTAATTTTGATTCCAAATATTTATATTTGAATTAGAAAAGCATTTTGTGCTTTAAGCTATTTAAGTTGGGTCAAGCGATAACAGCTGATCTTTTCAAAATTAATTGTTAATGTAATGCAAAACTGGCCACAAAAGTGTACTGTTTACAGATTTGGTAAAAAAATTGAATGTAAGGAGTGGGATGGAAAATTTTTTTACCACACTTTTAGGCACATTTAAACTTTCTCCAACAATTCCTCAAGTATAAACAACATAATATTTCACAAAGATCTGTCAGAACATACATATGTTCTATTTTTTAGAAGATTTGACTTCAATTACCGTGTACCGTTTTTGGCCTCTACATGTTTTAAGCAGCGTTCCTGTCATTATAACCGACTTGTTTTACAAAGAGTTTTAAGAAAAAGCTTTTGTTAATAATTTTTCGATCCCAGTCCTTATGCTATATTAATTATTTGGGAAGTACTGTTACTGCCAATTATTACATATATAAATATATATTCAATTTCAAATCTTTATAATAATTTTCAATTTTTAAAGCCATAAAATGAATTTGAGTACGATTTTTTTTATTAAAAAAATAAATGAAATTGAATTTCTTTCATTTACTCATACATTTACAAGCAAACTCATCTGTACATCATGATGACTCTATTCATAATCCTGGCATCGTATGATGCTGGTTTTTATGAGATCAACCATAAAAATGGGTGCTATTGGTGCTACTGCTGATGCTTCTTCTTCTACTACTTTTGCTTTATACAAAATTTCTTTTGTTGAAATAATATTGAAAATTGCAAATGTTTTATGTGCGTTCGTTGCGTTTATACAACATAAAATTTTTATTAAAAATTTTCAGTAAAAATAAACTTTTTTTATAGAATTTCACTTATTTCAGTTATTTTTTATATTTTTTTCGATTATTGATACTTGAACACATACAAAATAAAATAAATTTTATTTGCAAATGAAAAAAGGGGTATAAAATTTGAAATGTAATACATTTGCATATTCGCATATGTTGCTTACATATGCAGGAAAAAATTAAAAAAGATTTTTTTATTTTTAAGTTGTAAAAAATTTTGGGTGAAAAAAATTTTATATAAAATAATCTACAGAGTCCATACGAATTCAAAGTTTAAAAAAATATCTATGAGTTGGTTTTAAATAAAATGAATATACAGTTGAATGTAGATGTATGTGTATGTACTAAATAACTCTTGAAGATTTTTTCTTTTGTTTAAAATAAAATTAAATATTGAAATTGTTTTTGAGTAACTTCTCCTACATTTAACAAAATTATTTTTAAAAATAAATACAGTCGTGCAGAATAATGAAAAAATTTGTTTCAATAAAAATTTTAAGAACAACAAAAAATGGTCTTACTGATTTAGTGAAGTCAAACGGTTTTCACTTCTAAAGAATTCAAGTCCACGTTGTGGGTTATTAATGGGAGCTATCAAAATTATTATCGACCCACGTAAATATATATACTCTAATTTGTACTTAAAAGTGCCGTATATTGTTGTAATTTTTACATAAGTAAGGTTTTTGCACTTTCAAAGGACATTTTTGGGGGTGGGGGATAATACGAAAGCTAGAGAAATTATCATACACCGAACTTTGCTTATATTCAACTTAATTTTACCAATTATTACCACAATTCCAACGTATATTTTAGATTTGACACTACAGCGCGATATTTTTAAGGGCGATTGCATGGGACCTTTGAGAAATAATGCACCAATTAACACATCATTTTATAATTTTATTTTACTTATTTGTGCCATATTTCGTTAAAATCGCTTTATGAACTTAAAACCCCATTCCGGTAAGAAAATTAGTATGGAGGCTACGTGAAATAATGTACATCATCAGCAATTTCAATTGACATCGTCCATGGGCTTAAACAATGACATGTAAGAATTTTCATCAATATATCTTTAAATTGCCAACTGCATTTTTTTTAACAGGTTAACATGGATAGTCAACCAGACAGACGGACGGACATCGGTCAATTGACTCAAAAAGCTATTCGGAGTTGAGCATTATTTTTTCTGTCCATTGAAAACTTCTGCACAAATATTAGGCAATCCAAGTTTGACGAAAGCATAATGCTGAAACTCCTATCGCGCTGACAACCCCCAATCAAGACCATACATTTTTGTTTAAATGACTACAAAAGGACCAACTCCACTATCTGAAAAATAAATCCAATCTCAAATTTATATAAACCAAGAGTGATGTGAGGTCTATCCATAATTTTCCCTTGGTCCCATAAAACCCATAAAAAAATCCATCTAAAACGCATAAATTTTACGTAAATGTCAGTAAGATTATCTACTGCAGACTTAAACATAAAGCTAAAAAGCAAATTACATGAGTGTCGTTCATAAATTTGTCGCATCTGCCATTTACAACCTACTATATGGTGTAGGGTATTTATCATTTAACTTATTTTATTTTTTAATTGATTTTTGAGTTCAACTTTTTAAGAAGATCGAAAGCAAGCCGGTCAGTCTAACAGAGGAATTCTGTGTTCATTAATCCATGATAAAGTGTGCCATGAAATATGTACCGCAGCAGTGTCTTGCTAGTATATGCAATATTAATCCATGCAGAAAATGCTACTCAATCCAGCATACTATCACCCCGAAATTACGTTTTGACATCAGAACAATGTTTGATCTCAAATCGTGTCAATATCATGGTATGAGTCAGGACCGTCCAAATTAAATTTTTTCGTCAGAGTTAATTGCCTTTTACATCACTTGATGTATTTATATGCTAATTTTAGATTTTCTTTTTAGCTTACAATTTCGATTCTTCCATTTCATGATTTCATCTCTTCGTCAAATGTGAGAAACGTGTTTGGAAGTCTCAGGAAGATTAAGTTTTTTCTTTATTTTTGTAGGATTTAATCTGTTAAATTTTTAGTTCCTTTGATATGATTCCAAATGCCGAAATTCTGGCCTTTCTTTAAAAAATTGCATATCACACTTTCGGAACTTCAAAAAAGGCGATTATTACTTGGCAATTTTTATTGCTAGTATTTAGTTTAACTGAAAAAAAAAAACTTAAGTTTAGTCCATTTTACGTGAGGAAGTGGATGATAATATTAATAAAAAAAATTTGCTTTGTATGAGGCTACCTCTCCTCCTAATTGTATCCGACACACACTTTGTCTTGTAAAGAAATTTCTTGATAAAGTGGTTGGGCCCAAATTTTAAAATTCTCACTGTTATAATTCTTTATCTATTTGATTATCAAAATTGGGTTTACATGGGGTTTCCTCTACCCCTGATTCTATCTGCCCCACATATTGCTTTAAAATAGTTTCTTGAAAATTTGGTTGGGACCGAATTTGAAAAAAATTTCAGCAAAATCGGTCCAATAGTTTAGCTGTCTATAAGTACCAAGCAAACAAATAAACAAACAAACCAACAAACACAGCTTCATTTTTGTATATATGGATAGAATATAGATTATGTACCTAAAAGTATGCAGTACTTTTAATTTAAAAATTTGATTAAATGTGAGGAAGAATATATTGCGTATAAGTAATATTTTAAAATTGACAATACAACAGTCCATAGTGTTGCCAAAATTTTTCTTTTACTTAAGAAATATTGAATATTGATTTGAAAAAGGATATGTTGCTAATGGGTCCTGGGAACCAAAGTTGGTCATCTCTAGTATTAAAATTCTTAAAGCATTCGCCAAAATTTTCATCTATAAACTTGCGACATGTAAAGTGACAAAATGATGTATTGTTTGACGAACGCACTTCATTGAATCGAATCAGGCGTGATCCTAATCTGAATACTTGAAAATGGGTATTAAACCAAATGCGTCACTCATTACACAAACGCATAACACCCATATTGGTGTAGGGTACCGAAAGATGAGTCTGTTGTGTAGCATATCAGATTTTTTTCAGTTATTGTGAATTTTTTTTTGGAAAAAAATATTTGTTATAGGAAGGATATCTATTTAGATATGCAATCTTCATAGCAATACATAATTACTATTATAGTTTTGATAGTTCAGACGGACATAGTTAATTCAATTCAGATTTTGATTTTATACAAGAATATATCCATTATGGGATTATAAAGGATGATTCATTCTTAACGTTACACATGGAATAACAAAATCAATACACTATCTTCAACACTTGTGTTGGTGTAGGGTATAATAATATCAACCGTAGTACAATTGATGAAGGATGTAAAAACACATTACGAATTTAAGTAACATTTGCTTCGAAATTAAAAATAATTTACCAACACACTTGAACAATCACTTTATAAGAAGTTCATTATCATTTATTAAAAATTTAAGAAAAAATCTATTTGCATATATTTTTAATAAAACAATTTCCAATGGGGATTTAAATTTTCAAGCAACTTATGAATTTTTAATCACTTTTTATAAAACAAAATTTTAACACAAATATTTAACAATCCATATCATATGGAATAAAGAGATTTAAAAATAATTTCAAAATTTTCAACTAAAATAAACTTTCATACTCACTTGTAATCGTATATGAATCACATGCAACAAAAAACAAAATATTCAGAGCAGCAGCAACAACAACAACAATAAAAAATAATAAACAATATTCTTACAGTTCATTTATGTTTAATATTCAATTTTACACTTATTTATGCATATACAAATACAACGACTTTGTGTATGATAAAAAATATGTGTGTATATGTATGTTTGTTTGTATATAAGTGCGTATGTTGTTGTGTAGTAATTTAATGAAAACCAAAAACACTAAGCCAGCTATTTAAAAATTCTGTTTTTACCAGTAACATGTAAATAACTGAATCTATAGCATAACGAAGTTTAAAATGTCTATGTATTTGCATTTGTTTTATATACATATATGTGAGTGTATACGAGTATTAACTACTTCTACACACAATGTATTTGCATATACAGTTAAAAGGGGTTTGTATTGAAATAATAATAAAGAAAAAAATCTATGTATATGTACATATAAGCAAACATATGTGTGAGTAAAGTACTAAAAGGAATACAACAACTAGGCTTAGGTTATCAACGAAACAAAGTGCTTAAGCAGGTATTAACTCAATTTTCATCCTTTACAACCAAAAACTTTTATAACAAAACAAACAAACTTACGAACGAAGAAACGATAAAGAAGACAAAAAATGTACAAATAAAACAACATATACTTAGAGTAACAACAACAGCAACAGTAACAACAATAATAAGAAAAATTATTAGGAAGTTACAAACAAACAAGTAAACAAACAGCAATACAACATTATAAAGTAAAACACGAAACTTTACTTTGATGATGAGTTAAAGAGATTATTACACATACGTAGACATAAATTTATATATGTAAGTTTTTTTCTTTAACTTAAACATCGGGCAAATTGGCATTTAAGGAGCCGCTACTGTCGCAAAATTAAATTGCACAGTGTTTTTTTTTTTTTTGTATTTTTTTAATAATTCTGTAACTTTCGAAAATTTCAAGTGGTTAAAACTGAGGTCTTTTCGAGTTGTTTTAAAGAACACCCATACCAATTTGACAATTTTTCTCATCCGTAACAGCACAGATTCAATATTTTTGGGTTGGGTAAAATTTCGAATTCAACCATTTAACAGAAGTTATAGATTTATTTTTTTTCTAGAGTAAAATATATATATTTTGGTATTCAACTACTTATTTACACAAAATTTTTATCGCCAAAGGAGTTTCACAAATCGCTAGAATTTCCGCTAATCTCTAATCTAAACTAAATTTTCACTCAATAAGCAATTTAAAATTGCCAGATTTAGCGGAAAATTAGTCAAATGTTTTATAAATAAGTTGTATTTATTGTTTAAAATATATTCCAGATTTCCCGTAAACATCTCAAACATGTTAATGTTATAACCATTTAAGGAGTGAGATCAAAATTAAAAAAAACACATTTATATCTTATTTTATTTATTTATTTTTAATTATTTTTTTATTTAAATTATTATTACAATTTACAAAAAAAATTATAGTTTAAATCACTAGTGATGAAATATTGAACCTTTTCGGAATTCCTTCCACTAACGTCCAGTACATCTTTTTTATGCTCTTCAATTCTCTTTTAAAAAGATAACAATATCTGTCCACTAATCTAAGCTCTGGAAAGTTTGAAGGATTCGCCTTTCTTAATACATTATTATTGTTCTTGTAACAGGATCCCACGTTAGGCCAAAAATTAATTCACACATTATGAAGTATTATGAATGGAAGCAGCTGTCTTTGTGAACATTCCAAAATGTAAATTTCGGTATTTATAGAGCCCATTGTAACAAAAAACAACCTTCTTTTAATGCAACTGCAAGTTGCTTTTCATACTAAGATTTTTTGTGAAGTTCTAAGTTTTTTTCAACATTCCTTCGAGCATCAGCATCCATATTTCCGGCTGACTGTATATATTTTAATAAACGCCCACTATTTAACAAATGACACTACGCAAGAAGGTTTTTAGTCCATAAAATTCCTAAATATGAAACGATTTTATTCAAATTTTGCTACAAAGTCTTATTATATTTTGAAACGATGTGCCAAATTACACGAAGATCGGTCCATTATTTCTCATAGATCCCATACAATCACCTTTATAAATATGATTTTCAAACTCATAAATCGCACAAAAATGAAAGCCAAAACCTCTGGCAATATTAAACGAGGGCGGGTTAATAATTCCCATATAACCCGCTTTTAACTTGGTCGGGCTTAACCGACTAACAAATTTTTTTATAGAAGTTAAAATCAAAATTTTAGATAAAAAAATTGCCAAATTCAAGAACTTGTCTATTTACCTGTGTGAGGTTATATAAATAATCATAATTTTTTACTCAGAATAATCATTCAGATAATATATGAACTTAATATAGATAATATAACGTCCTCGGCGCTCCATTGAGCGTCAAAGGGATTCTAATTTCAATGGTTAAAATACACTACTCTGTAAGTATGTGATTTTTTCTAGCCGATCAAACAGATAAAAATATGGATCCTACACTACTGTCAATTTCTTCAACAAAATGTGATCTTATTGAAACAATAAGTAAATTTACCGGCAAAAACTTTTATAGAAGTTGCCTCAATAATGAATACCAAAATAGTTCTTATCTATGAGCAATTTTTTTCCACCAAATAACGAATGTGTAAATCGTTATAGACATCACTCTCTAAATTTGGCAAGTTCACTTAAAACTATTAAATTTTAATGTAGTGTAAGCTGCTTCAGGTCAGGTTAAGTTTGGAGTTTAAATCCTGTAGGAGTACTGATAGAAACAGCATTCAATAATGGACAGTAGAACATTCTTATAGAAATATGGGATTTACTGATTGAAGTTCCTTATAACATTTTTGCCCAAAGATATTTTAAAAACACCAAGACTTATTTAATTAAATATTAATTTTATTATTACAGGTTCAACACAAATCTTGTCTTATACTTTGGTTCTTTCAGCTAGGAACTATCTAGTAGACTCCTTAAAACCGGTAGTCAACGTTAAATAGTTACGGAATAGCAGAACTACTATGATGTTCAAAACATCTAACATGCATAATATATATTATGTAACATACCTATCATACGACTTTTGTATATTCTTCACAATTGAAAAAATCTAAGATTTATTACGAACACACTTATACAAAATCAATATAAACAAAATCTTCATACATATACATAAAAAAGAAAACACAAACAAAAAATGAACAAAAAAATAAAATCAGAATTTTAAATTAAGTTATTTTTCTTCATTACACGCTTATTGTGCTGGCTTAATGAAACAAGAAATAACAAAAATTTTACATACATAATTTTCAAACACATACACACACAAACACATATCAAATTTAACCCCTTATAATCACTTCATGCCACTTTGTCTTCAAAGGGAAGAAGGATTTTTTTTCTTTTGGCAGATTTAGAGAGAATTGCTTTAAGCGATGTGTATGAGAATCTTGTAAGTAATTACTTACTTTATTAGATACAATAAGAATTTCAAACGTGTCAGTAGAAAATTCAAATGATTATTTTGAGTGTTGTCTTTTCATAGAGCCTCAGGGTAAATACAACCTTTTCCTGAAATTTTCATGATAATATTGTTTTAAATTTGTAATAAATTCACTCGTGGTGTATGTGTGTGTGTGGGATTAAAGATCATAAAATACTAAGAAATAATTGTTCGGAAAATAACACATCAATGAGTTATTTTAAGTAACAAAATTATAAATTGTAAGGCATTTCATCATTTTGTAGATACGAGTTTATTATTATTAATTTGGAATTTTAAATTAAGAAATCATAATGAGGTATAATTAAGATGTGCTAATTAAAACATAAGATGATGGAAATTAAAAGACCAATTAAAAGGTTTATATGTTACGAAGGACAAAAAATTCGAAAAGAATATTGATAATTATTATAAATCATACGCCTCTATGTTTTTAATTATTTTTTTCTGTAAATGTACTGTATGATCTGGATCATTTTTATAATACATTATAACAGTATATAAATATTCTTCTAATAGGTGTCTAAGCATATCAAGAACATAAGTCAGAAATAAACAATTAAAATTTTTGAATATAGAAAATAATTCTCTTTTCCTTTTATTCATTCTTCTCGTCCTCTTTGCAACACAGTTATTTACGCTTTTCATTTACCTTTATAAAGTATATGTACGTCAAATGGCAGTGAAATTCTTAAATAAATGAGATCCAAGTATTTGAGATTTTCATATGAATCAACTTCCAAGATTCATAGTTATAACATTTGCTTTCCAAGAGCATCATCGGTACTCCATTGATCATAATACTTAACACCTTTTTCATTCTATTCACTCTCAATTTTTGAATTTAATGTTCGTAGTTTAAATAAAAGCAATTTTTCGTAATATTAATAAAAAATTCTTATGGACAGTTTATATTACCAAATCGATTAATTACCCTTCTTTAGCGCAAGTGGGGATTTAATTTAGTCTGTCTGTCTGTCTGTCTGTCTGTCTGTCTGTCTGAAAAATTCTTAGACTCAAATGCTTGTTCGAATTTACACATATCTGAATAACCTCATTATCCTGAAAAATAATTTTCTTAATTTTTCAAAAAAAGCGACTAAATTTTAACAGAATACAATCATAACATAGAGTTATATGTACTTCATCATCGTTAAAATAAACGGAGGCATGAGCTTAAGTGTATTCCTATGGACGTGAGATTTTAAAGGGTCAATTAATGCAGATGTAATCGTGCCAACTACAGACAGAGATACAGACAGACAAAGATTTTGAGTTGATGCAAGAATATATACAATATGTGGTCTTCCATGATTCCCGCTTCACCACTTGTGTAGGCGGAGGGTATAAAATTACATTCATTTATTTCTATTAGGTATCAAAAGTTGCTTCCTTGTGTTCTGCTTATTTGGTGAAATAGTACCGAATTAAAACGAAACTTCTAAAATAACTATAATATTTGAATTAAACTGTTAATTAGTGCAGAACATTAGTTAATATAATTAATTTGCATTTTGCAATATTAATGAAATTCTCATAAACACTATATTTTCACTAAATTGAATATTATATTTTAAACGAAATTAGCAATTTTAGACTTAAAATATTAATTACTATAAATTAGCAGGTAACTTAGAGTTCAAAATAAATATTCTAATGAATTTTAAACAATTTCACTTGAAATGTAATGGAAATTAAAACCGAATGATAACAAGTAAGATTGTTACAGTCGTTCAAGCCGACTATACATAGTACCCTATACCACAATATTGGTTATATATCGTAGTTACGAAAAATAAGTGAACAACCCTCGTTTAATTATATTTTATGATCTATGCTTACGTGTGCAGTACATTATGGTGACAATTTTTTGTGGGCAGTTATATGGAATGTAAAAGAAATTATACGTATAATTTCATACATCTATCTTTGTTTATATATATTTTAATCTGATCAATTTTTATTACAATACCAACGTATATATGAGATTTATGCTCTTCAAAATGATATTTGGAAGGGGACTTGTATGGGACCTATAATTTGGCGCATTGTTTTCAAATATCATAGGATTTTTTTTAACCTTATTCCGGTAGGACAATTGCATGTAAGGTATCTGAAATATTCGACCGAACATGGAAAATTTCAATAGACTTTATCCTACAAACCAGATAATAATACCATGTACCAAATTCCATCACAATATCTTAAAAACTGCGAGTCCGTTTACACGGGTAGCCAGCCGTTTCGTTTTTATTTAATTAAAATTGTTATTACAATTTATAAAAAATACAGTTTTAATCACGAGTGATGAAATTTTCAGAAACCTTTCCATTCCCTTTCTGTCAATTTTCTCGAAATTTCGAAAAATCTGGCATTTCGTCTCCATTTTAAGTCTACCACACTTTTGGACACATTATTTGTGTTCTTATATTCTGTTTGAATAAGAGCCTAAAATCTCTCAAGTAGTCTTTGCTCAGCGCGGTTTAAAGGATTTACTTTCTTGGTACAAATACCTCATTATTTTTTTGCACCACATATTTAACACAAAGATAGGATATCAAGTCATGCCAGATACAGATGGACACTTTATAAAGTCTTATGAATGGAAGCAACTTTTTTTGATAACATTCCTAGATGTGAATTGGGAATTTACAAAGCCCATTGTAAATTTTCTTTTGCCGCAAAAGCATATTGCTTACCATATCAAGGACTTTTTGACAATTTTGACTGCTTAAGGGTTCTAAAATTTTTATGATTCTATCGTTCTTAATTTCAATTTCTTTCATCCATGATTTGTATAAAATTTATTGAAATGTTCTTTTTAAGCCAAATTAATGAAATTTCGTGAAGTTTTATGCCAAAAATCAAAATTGAAAAAGAGGACAAAAAGGGGAAATTTGAAAAAGTACACAAAAAGTCAAAGGCAGTTGAAAAAGTCGCACCAATAGCAACACTGGGTACGATATAGTTTTTTCACATCTCAGGTTAATAAAATCCAACATGGAATATTATAAAAGAAACTAAAAATTTTATTTTATAGTTAAAAAAGTTGCTACAAATGGAATGAAAAACCTACATATGCCAACATTATACTGAATTCTGCGAAATGTACTAATAAAAAGGAATAAAAATTAATGAAAATTTTGTATAATTATGATTAAATTAAAATTTACAATAATATTTTTATTAAGTTTCAAGTATTGTTAGATATTAAAATGAATTCTACTTACATTCCAAGTAACATTTATATGTTAATGTACTTCATGTATCTCTCTTTTCCTCACACACTCAAACATTCTTTTTTTACTTTTGAACCACTAAAATAATTTTCGTTACCTTATGTTGGAAAGTTTGAAAAACAACAAAAAATTAAAATTAAATGCGCATTTACACACAAACAACATTTAATAATATTATTTTTCAGTTTGTTAATAAAACGGTTAAAAGTGAAATAATTGGCTGTAATGAATAGTAAATACCCTTCCGTATACAGTATTCTTAATTATTCTGCTTCCAAGAACTTCTGTAAAGAAGTATCTAGCGGAACTAGCTTTGGTGGACGTAGGTACCAATAATAGCTACATTTCAGCTGTATTGGGCTTATAGAATTCTTCAATATAGAAGTATTTTATTGAAATTGATTGGGGTTTTTTAATTAAAATATCCTAAAATACGATTTTTAATTCAAAGATCCTTAAATATATAATATTATTTGTTTATAAAGTAGATCAATAAGAAGTTCGGCTCAGTACCGACATGTGTAAAGAATTTTAAAATATGTTTCTTTATCTCAATATCATTTTCATAGGAAGTCGTTTTTCCAAATCCGGTTCAAAGCAGTTAAAATGTTTTCTGCTACAATTCTTCAACGAAATACCAACGAGTCTAAAAAACTTTACATGCCCTTATTTAACCCTTCATAATAATGTAGAGTACTTAACCAAAAACAATTACGTACAACAAAAGCTTGGCAGATAATGATAAACTCTATTCTTTCTGCTGTTGAATTTTATTTCTTTGCCAAACTTTTGGTTCGAGGCAACGATAATAAAGTCATTAAGTGTGTGAATAAATTAATTTCATATGAAAAATAATAAAAAACCATAAATAAAGAATAACAAACATAAAAAAGAGTAAACAAAAGGTTTAACGTTTTTTAATGTAAATTATATTTCTTTCTTAAGGATCTTAAGGTTTTTTCTTTCTTTTCATTAATTAGCCCGCTTCACATTCATTTCAATAAAATTAACACACGCCGAAAAAAATCTTGGGACTTCATATTTAAAATGAAAGAATGAAACGGAAAAATAACAAAAACATATATTTTCCAAAACTTAACAAAGACATGGAAAAAGGTTGCTTTCTAAGGGTTGGGGAAATTATAGTAGTTAGTTGATAAAGGAAACGGAAACGAAAAGTTTCTAAGCAACAAATATACAAGTTGTTCCTTTTATATTTTTGTATTTTCACTTTAAATAACTTATCTGAATAAACCATTTTTGCAGGAACATTTATTAATTAGAAATGCGTAGTTTTAATTCATAATGTAATTAAATTAATATACAGTGGACGTCCAGTAGTACGAAAGTCTTTTTTACGAATTTTTAATAATACGAATGACAAACATTTTTTATATAATTTTTTGTTGTTTACGTATGAATAAATTTTTTTATGTTTTTACATCATTCTTCCGCAGTCATCCTCGTTTAAAGAAGTTATTGTGAAATAATCAACTATGGTGGTAGGGTATTATGCGTTCGTGCAGATAATTGGAACTGGAGAAAAATTACACCTCCACCACTCGACTCAGAATCAGACTGTGCGAAACTATACGAGGGTCGTTCCATATTTTTTAACTCCCATATAGCCGTTCAAAATAATCATTTCAAAATGAATAAATTTCACGTAGATGTGCATCATAATAATCAATTGCACACATAAACATAAGTAAGAGAAATATATGCAGTCATTTACAAGGAACAATATAGTCGGGCTTGACCAAAATAAAAATTTTCTCTTTTTTGTTTTTACTGTCAAAATGTTGCAAGTGAAACGATGTTAAAATAAGAAAGAAGTTATACTCGGTCAAGCCCGTCTATTTAATACCTTACACCACATTGTTGGTTATATGTGGTAGCTACCAAAAATTAATGAACCACCCTCGTGTAAAGTATTTTTTAATTTATACTTAATTGTACAGTATATTATACTGGTACCAACTCCCATGTGGAATTACTACGTTCTAAAATGTGTTTTCTGTGGGCGTTACATGGGAGCTAGAAGATTTTATGGATCAACCCTCGTAGAATTTCGCAAATTATTTTTTGCTTATATATTACTATTATCTGTACTATATGTATATTTTATGTGTATTATTTAAATTAAAGCATAAAAAATGCGTTGCTCAATAAAACGAATTTTTAGGTAGTACGAAAGAGCTTAACAATATACAATTCGTTCATTCGGACGTCTACTGTAAAATGTATGTACGTTTATGTATGTGTTACAAAATATATTAAATCTTAACCCAAAGGAATATTTATTATTTTTAGCACAACAACATAAAAACATTCTAAATATTAATTATGACAATTTTACATTAATTAACTAAGTGACTAAATTAATTAAAATATTTTTGGAAACATTAATTAATGAGAAAATTTAAAATTAACAAATAGCCAATGCGATTCATAGCTCTTTAGGAAGAAGTTTGTATAGTTTATTTTTATATAAGGAAAAACACAGCTCTACCAGCCTCTTACCAGTGTATTTTTACGATTTGGAATAAACTGAAAATTCGTTTAGTTAACATTCATTTGACTCTTTCCCCTTTAGATTTTTCCCAGGATATTGATCTATTAATCATTGAAGACAAT
Organism: Cochliomyia hominivorax; assembly: GCA_004302925.2. NCBI lineage: Eukaryota > Metazoa > Arthropoda > Insecta > Diptera > Calliphoridae > Cochliomyia > Cochliomyia hominivorax. The sequence continues at coordinate 65,948,459 of PYHX02000467.1, forward strand.
TTAAAAACTCTCATTATAACAGACTTGATAGGACTTTCAACCCCAAAATCCAGCCAAAAAGGCAAAAATGATTTAAAACAATGCTATATTCGCCGAATCTTCGAAACGCTCCACCACAAATGCCTATAAAATAACTACATTATTTTTCCTACATGATCATTATACGCACATACACACTCACATATGCACTCGCAAATCCATACATTTAATGAAAGTATTTTTTCTATTAAACAAAAAAATGTTAACGAGTCATAAAATTAGTTATGCTATAAATTTTTCCATTGAACCGACTGGAATAGTAATGAGATACATACATCTTGATATTATGTAACAATTTTATGATAATATATCGATTTATAATTGCTAATTTTACAAAAGTTCTTCACTTTAATTTATAGGTTGTCTCAGATATCGGTCTATACCTCTTAACACACTGAACCGATTTTGTTGGTTTTAAATAGGAAACTTTTCAGGACTATAACAAATATTTAGGTCATTCATAGTGCTCCGTCAATTTTTGGACATAAAATTTGACATATTTTCTGCTAAAACTTTTTTACGAATACCATTTTTGATCATTTTTGGGCGTAGTAACGAAGTATTTCAAGAATTTTCGATGCTGTTTTGAATATGGATCTATATTTTATTGTAATGAATCGATTATACTGCTTTTAAATCCAATTTGCGTAGAAGAATGTACATCTGTACCAAGTTTCACTGAGCTTAAACAATTAACAACCAAGTAAAAATGTTTTACTCGATCAAGCCCAATATTGTAATACCTTACCCCACCTTGTTGACTTTAAACGACACCTACGACAAATTTATGAACTACCCTCGTATAATTTACTTTTCTGATGGACCGAACCCCCATTCGATTTAGCATAATATAAGACTTATTTAATTTGATTGAAATTGCTTTATATTTAGGACTTTAAAGACTTAAAAACCCGATTCCAGAGCCCATTTCTAAGGGAGCTGAAATATTGGGCTGAATACGACCTATTTCAATTGATGTTGTCCCTGAACCAAAAAATTATATACACCAAATTTCATCAAGATCTCAATAATTTGACTATTCACAACGTTTACATGGAAGACCAGCCCGAAAGGTATACAAACAGAGATATAAACAGATAATAATGTCAATGTATCCTCTTCACCAACTGTTTAGAATTTACCACAGATTTTAGAAATAAAAAAATTTATAAATATTCTATGAACAATTTCTTTAACAATTTACATCAAAAAAAATTTATTAAAATTATTCTAAAATTATTCACAAAAAAATATAAATTTTTAAAACAAAATTTCATACAAAAAAATTTTCTATAAACTGAAATGTTTTTTAACAAAATTTTATAAATTAATAAAAGAATTTCGTAATTAACAAAAAATTATTTTGAATTTATGTATGGAAATTTTTTGACTTCAAAATTTATTATTTTTACAAGAAACAATAACGTAAAAACTTATTAACTATTCGTTATTTTTCTATAAATATAAAAAAGAAGAAAATAAAGAAAGAACAAACGCACAAATAACTAAATTGTTAGCAACAAATAAAACAAAAGAAAACTACATGAGAAATTTATCATAATTTCAAAATGAATAATTTTGTAAAAAAAATGTTCATTTGCATAAATGTATGTAAACGCGGTGTTGCATGCAAAATATAAAAGTAATAAAACATTAAACGAAAAATGTCTTTACATCTGTTCGATTGTCTGGCTGCTGTTTATAAAGTAACATATATTTAAAGTCATTTTTAGTAAAAATGTCATAACTTTAAAAAATAATATAGACTTGATTATAGTCTGTACTATAGACTGGGTTATAGACTGGACTATAGACTAGATTATAGTCTGCAATATAGAGGTTTAATTATTTTACTAACATTCTATTCTAAAACTGACGTTTAGTATCAAGACTTTCGTTTTATTCCAAAATCCAAGTTATTAACAGTTTTCTTCAAATTTTGACTTATAACATTCTTACTCCATATGAACATCATGTATATAAAGTATATAGAAATCTGCCTCTATACACGTTCTTTAAAATCATATTTCTAGGAAGATAAATATTACATACTTACATACTTTCTGAACATACTTGTGACATTACCATAAAATAACAACTTCAGGCTTGTAACTACAACTATGAAGAAGAATTCATACTCGTGTAGTTTTAGTTTCAGTAGTTTTTGTTGTTGTTGTTGATGATAACATGCAGCGGTTCTGCGTACCAAAAGAGAGATGAATTTTTGAAATTGAGCAACAGTGTTACAGTTTGTATCATTATTTTCTTGTCTAACAATGAATTATTTTGTTAAGAAAGAAGAAATAAGTATATGAAGGAGGGAAGGAGGTGGCATTGAATAAGAAATAAAATACATTTAAATGAATTTATAAGAGAATTCATAAGTTACATTGTTCATGAATTCAACGGATGCATTTACACTGTATCATTTTGTGTGACATTTAAAATAAATGTTAAATAAATATTTTTTAACTGTTAAGAAGGTAAAGAAAAGTTTATATATTTATGTTGTAGGTAATTTTTTAATGCAAAAAGTTTTTTATGTCTAGTTAAATTTAATTTTATAGAAATTAGTTGTTTTAATGTAAATGAATGTAAAATATTATATGCTTTCAATGTGGAAAAATAATTAGTTTATAAGTACGAAATTATAAATGCTGTGATGACAAACATTAAATATGAATAATTAAAATAATTAAAACTAAATATGAATAATTAATAATGAATAATGAAAAATTAAAATGATAAAAAATCAGTAATGTCGGTAATACCCTACACCATAATACTGGTTGTAAATTGTAGTATTGAAAATTGTCGAATTGTTAAACACATTTTATACGAATTTGAATTTTGAACAGTTCCATACATAAAATTCTCTAATTCTAATTCTATAATGAATAATGGACAACTATATTAAGGATTTTGCATGCTTATATCTTATTTGCTAGATTATCAGCCTCCTCATTCCTAATAACTCCTTGACTGAAGTTTTCAAGTAACCAGATTATATGTAGTCTGTCATCATTAGCATCACTCTTGTATAGTTCTTAGTTTGATAACTTAATGAAATGATTCACCATGGCCCAGATTATAGATTTCATAACCGCAGTTACCGTACTGTAGTTCGGTAGTCGGGGACAAATTTTGGTTTCCGATTCTACTATATAAAGACCAAGTGCCGTCTTAAATAAATCACGATCTGGTATCTGCATATCAATAGCATTAACCAGCTTCCTTGGCAACCTATCAGATGTTTAGCCACTCTAGAATTGTATATCTAGTATATGCCTGAAGTGGATATACCTTCATATATAACCCGAATTTATATCGATAGGATGGAGAGTATTTTTCCAATGCCTTAGTTGGTGCTGTCTACATGCCGCCGCTTACATCACGAACCTTTTATAACACTCTAATGTTACATTTCTGTCCCATCAAAGACCACCAGACAACAGAAGCCAATCATTTTATATAACAGGCTCTATAAATACTGAAATTTACATCAAGAAATGTTTACCAAAAAGACTTCAATTCATAAGATTTAATAATGTGTCCACTTATTTATTGGCCTGACTTGGCATCCTAACACTGTGATAAAAAAGCTCTTAAGTGGTGCAAGAACAATAATGTGTCATTTTTACCAATAGAGGCAAGTTCTCAAACTGCACCGAGCTAGATCCAGTGAAGAGATATTGGACTCTTTTTAAAACAAAGTCGAAGAGCACAAAAAGATGTGAATTTTTTTCATTCCAAAAATGAAACAAACGAATGTAGTGAAGAGTATTAATGATTCCGCAGTTTGCCATTTGTATGTTATGAAGCCAAGTAGTACTTAAAACAACTATACAAATCAGTTCGAATTTATTTCATGACCCTATTTATATCATTTACCTCAAGATCATCATGCACTTAAATATCAGTTTTTTTCCCATTATGGGATAAAAAAAAGTTCATTTTCTATATTTTGTATATTGAAAAAATGATCATCATATCTAACTTCAAATATTTTTTCTTTAAAATTTCTTCCAAATACAATCTTTTGCACTTATAATTTATAGTTAATTTTAAAATGCATAAATATTCGTTCTGCAATTTTAAAAATTAAACATAAATTATTAAATAAGATATAAATATACATACTCGTATTTCGAAATGTATGTATGTTCCTGAACTTTTTCTATTTTAATTTCTTTTCAAGAAATTAAGAAAATTTGCTTTTAAGAAATTACTTTTTTTAATACAAAATAAATCATAACAATTTATATGTTTTATGGCAAAACCATAAATTAGTTAAAAGGAAATAAAAATAAATTTGTCAAATTTACCTTAAAAAATATTTATATGAAATTTCTTTGAAAAATGGTTTTAATATTTATAGAAAATGAAAAATAACCCAACAAACAACACCCTTAATAAAATGAATATTTTCAAGTAATTTGAATCAAGAACAAATTAAAATATTATATTCTGTTGTGCCGAATCTTAAATATATCCACCACTAATAATTGTGCCAAATTCCATTATGGATAATGGTCAGATTGATAACATATATTTAAGACAGTTACAAAACTAATTGAGCCGAATTTCAGCAGAATTTGTTATAATTTACTAGTTTTATAAGGTCAAAAGGTAAAGAGGCGCTATATGGTATATATATAGCAAAACATGGACCGAGATTGGCCAAATTAAAAGTGTATATTAACTACAGTTAGAAAACTAATTGTGTCGAATTTAAATAATTCTATAGATCTTCATTTACTAGTTTTATAAGCTCAAATCTGTTTTCCAGGAAGGTGTCATATATATTGGCGGTACAGCAAAATATGGACTGAGATTGTTCGTATTAATAATATACATCAAATACTTAGAAAAATCATCACATAACGACCCCAGCACATTCTTCATTGGGTTTATTATCATATCAAAATAAATATATATATGGAGAATTTCACTAAATTTTCTTAAAAATTGCAACACATATATGACACACAGATTTTAGGGTGTATCAAAATTTTGCATATTTTAGCCCATAACCATGAAGAAAAAATATAAATGTATGATATACAATAATTTTTGTTTAAATCCATTTACTTTTGTAAAAAAATATTGAAATATTATTTTTCAGAATTTTGAGGTTGTCTCAGATATCGGGCTATAACATTTTTGCTGACGAACCGATATAGCTGGTTTTTAATAGAAAATATAAATAGCAAATATTGTGTTCCAATTTTATTGAACTTGGATAATTATTCTAGGCGTGAGATAAATTGACTCAGATTTTTAACTCAGAATATTTAACTTATATGGTCTGAGATGGAATGATAAAGTTAATATAACCTCATCACAACTTGTGGTGGTGGAGGGTGTAATAAGTATATGCAATATTTAAAAATAAGAGAACTAAAAATTAATATTTGAGAATTAAACAAGTAAGCATGCTACATTCAGCTATGCCGAATCTTTTATGCCCTCCACCACAAATACGTATGTGTTATATTTCGCACATATTTCATTTTTTATTTTTGACTATAACTTTTTTGCTACTAAGCCGATTTTGATGATTTTTGAAGTGGTAATAAGGTAGATTTTCCTGGATTTAAATTGTTTAAAACTTGTCAGTCCGATAAAATATTCAGGCCAAATTTTATTTGAACTCTGATAATTGTTTTGGATGTGGGCGTGCCAACAATAGACAGACAGTCTGTTTGTCTGCAAAATTGGTTCAGTACATTAAAAGATATAAACCGATATTTGAGGTAACCTTTTAGTTTAACGAAAATACTTTCATAAATATGTCAATTATGAATCCACAAATAACAATAAAATGGTACTGAATTACCAATCCAATAATAATCAAAATCGGTTCATTGAAAAAAACTATAGCTAAAAATATAATTAAATTTAATGTCTCATTTATATTTTTTACGTCTGTGAGTATATGTATGATTGTGTATGAAGTATGAAGTAACGTATTTACTTCACACACATTATCAGTAGAGGGCCTTGAAGATTTGGCATAGGCGAATATAGCATTCTTACTTGTTTAAGTTAATTTTAGAGTATAAATGCCATTTTAAGGCATTTTTCCCAAAAAAACGCATTTAAGTTTATCGATCTCTATATTATCAATGATTTAGGAAATTCTTTTGTTTTGGATTATTTCAAAAATACCGCATATGATTGATTCAACTTATTTTTTTAACCTTTCGATTTAAAATTCACAATTTTTCGAAAGTTTTTTGCATTAACTAATTAATAACCTCTTTTAATATACTGAACCGATTTTGTTGATTTTAAATAGGAAACTTCTCAGGACTATGTCAAACACTGAAGTCAAATTTTATAAAGCTCTGTCAATTACTGTGGATATAAGCGTGCCTGCAACAGACAAACAGATGGACATAGCTAAATCACCTTAGATTTTGATTTGATGCAAAAAAAAATGTATACATTGTGGGGTTTTAAATGATTCCATCGTAGTCTTACACACGGAATAACAAAGTTTATATACCCTTCTCACAACTTGCGGTTATGGAGGGTATAAAATGATTTCAAATTGATAAAAATTCAATTACAAAAATATTTGTTTATTTGGTTTCCTGATAATACTTAAATGTATTGTGTTGATATTTTTTAATATTTTAAAATAAATTTTTAGATTATTTCAGAGAAAAATATTCAGATATTAAATTTTGAGTGAAATATAAATTTTTTTTTAAATATTAATAATATTTATAGCCTTTCTAAACGTGATAGTTAAAAACCAAATTTTTGGTATTACGTCCTACGTATTCACTATTAATATAAAATTTTTAATATTTGAAAATTTTATAAATCCGAATTTTAATTCGCAATAAATTCAGTATGAAAAATACAACTTTTTGTAATAAATTTTTAAAAATACAAATTTAGCGTTTTTATTCGATTTTAATAATTTTCTATATACCAAAAATAAAATGATTTTTGAATTAAATGCTATTCCTTAAATAACACTTTATTTAAAATATTATTAAATAAAAACTTTATTTATATTATTTGTATACCCTTCACCACCACAAGTGATGGAGAGGGTATATTAACTTTGTCATATCGTATCTAATGCTAAGATGGAATTATCTCAGACCCCTTAACGTATATGTATTCTTGCATCAAATCAAAATCTAGGCCGATTTAGCTATGTCCATCCTTCTTTCAGTTTTTCTATTTTCTCTTCTGTCTGTTGTTGGCAACCTAACATCCACAATAAATAAACACCTAAATAAAGTTTGGGCTCAGTATTGTTATAGTCCTGCGAAATTTTTTATTTAAAATCAACAAAATTTGTTTATTTAAAGATTTAGACCGATATCTGAAGCAATCTCTTAGTTCATACAAAAAAACTTTCATAAATTTTTTAATTATAAATCGACAAATTAGAATGAACAATATTTAAGAAAAATGTTTATATATTCTATATGTTTGTTTGTGTATGTGTGAGTGTGTATGTACGAAACATAATGCTTTTGCGGTGGGGGCAATAAAATTCGGCGTAATCGAATATAGCATTCTTACTTATTTTACTTAATTTAAGAGTTTAACTACCATTTTTAAATGGAGTGGAATTAGGATAGATTCCACTAATATAGTTAAATTTTCCTCTCAAGCTTGCTTTAATTTAACACATTTCAACGTCTGTGTTGACACAAATATTCCACATAAAATAGCAGCAAGATAATTTGATCCAATGAATTAGGCAAACAACAAAACTTTAAAGAATCACGTATTTATTTTAAATATCTACCGTTTAATTACTTCTAATTAAAAAAAGTATTTTATTTTTCGATGAGAATAAAAAAGTAAAATATTCACCTGTATGCTTAAATTTATTACCAAACTATTTTTTTATAACAGTTTGTATTACCAACACGAATTTTACATAGGGGCGTATGAGTTATTCTTATTAGTAAATTATATATAATATACGTCTGTACTACGATCTCAGACACTTTGCCATGCCAAATCTATAATACCCTTCACCAAATGTATATATCGCTTGTTTCCTACATGGTCATCGTAACTCAAAATATGTTTTGCATGTTATATAATTGATTGATTATATGTTGCGCATCGGTAGGTGTTTAGTTTATATAGCTTTGAACGTGTTTGAAAAAACAAATAAATAATAAATTTTTTTTCATCAATTCCATGAAATATGTCTCTATTCAAAAAATATAATAATAAAAATACGTTTCCTTAAAAAATGCTTTTCTTGAGTTATGACACCCTTGTATCTAACATGCTATATGAATGATGTTTCAACAACATTAACATAAATGCGTACACTAATACACTTTAAAAAATTAATATATTTTTTATAATAACTGATTTCTACTTATCCATTTTTAATGATTTTTGCAGTAGAGATGTAATGCATTTATTTCTTAATAATTTCTAAATAAAGAAAAGTTTACTACATGGAATTGCAAACGTAATATATCCTGTGTCATCTCTTGTGATGGATGTTATAAAGCGTTTTAGAAAAATTTTAATGGGATCTTTTACAGAAAGAATATATGACAAATTCCAGTATCTTTGCCTTGATATCGAAAATATATTACGTAAATCTCACATTTTTTATATTTTATTTCAGGATCGTTTTAATTCTTGGGACTAATGAGAAAATTCTGATTTCAATCATGTTTTGAATTTCTTAAAAAAATATATGATTTATTGAGTCCTTTTTATAATCAACATCATAAAGAAAATTCTCCTTCCTTCATTTCCTTCTTATAGTGATAGAGGGCACAATGAAATAAACTTATTTATAGAATAATTATAATATACAAAGATCCTGACTATTGTTTTTTCTATTCTAAAAATAAACAACATGATGATGAAGAAGAAAAAAGGAAAAAATACAAAATACAACAATTTTAATATTTATTAAAATTACCCAAACAAAAAAACGAAAAAGGAAAAACATACATTTCTACATGTTATGCCTTTATACCTGCAAGTATACAAATAAATAGAGTTTTTAATTAAAATTGATAAAATAGTAAATGATTTTTCATATTTACACACATACTCACATACAATTTAGTATTATTTTTCTGTTTATATACATATATTTGTATCTTAAATAAATTTTAATCATTTTATACATACATAAGGAGTTAGATCGAAAAATTCTTAACATACATATATGTTAATAAAAATGCAACAGCTAAACTTACTATAATTTGCAAAAAAAAAAAAATAATCACTTGTCATGAAATTTTAACCCTTTTCGGAAACTGTTTCATTAAGATATTTACAGTATTTTCAGACAGGAAGTCCTTTTCCACCAAAAATCTTCCACATTTTTGAAAAAAAAATTTTGCTCTTTGATACTCTTTTAAGAAGAGACGAATATCTCCCCACTGCCCATAACTAAGGGTGGTTTTGGAGGATCTCTTGGTACAAGTACCACATAATTGTTTTTAAACTACTTAAGAATTTGTTTACCACAATGACAGGATGCCAAGTCAGGCCAAAAAAAGTTTTTTTTCCCTGATTAAAAAAATCTGTTAAAACTTACGTTTTGTCAAGAGTATTTTCTAGAAAACTGAACTTCTATTTTTGTTCTAGGTTTTCGGCCTCTTAAATTTTTGCTGCGTTCCGTTCAGAAACTTTTTGAGCTTTGAATGTTTTTAAATCCGCAATAGCTTTAACTTTTTGTACCACATAGTCCGAGCAGTGAGTCGGACTGCTTTCTTACTAAATGTGTTGGGAGCTCTTTTGAAAATGTTTCTATTTTTTTGGTTTTAAAATCATCATGTGAACCATTATTTCTATCAAAACCAGGTCTTTTATCAACTGACAACTTCATCTTTACTGTTTAATGACATTGGAAATATTTCGACGGCAGACCTTATTAATTTTAGTATGCACTTTTTCTGGTCACCAATTTTAATCAGATGAGTTTAATGTTTGATATTTTACACAGTAACTGACATATCAAATAACACCAGGATCATTGGTTTTAATGAAAAATATGTGTTATTATTTTTTTGATCTCAATCCTTATATAAATATATACATAACAATAGGTTGCTACTTAAAATTAAAAATTTTCAAAAAAAATTATAGTTAAAGATGGAAACCAAAATAATTTCAATTCTTTAATTTATTTAATAACTTTTCACGATACCACCTTAATGTTAAAAATATATTTAAATATTTTCTTCTGGTTTTGACACATACATTTATCCGTAAAATCATACATATAAATGCATTTTACCTACTCATACATATATATGTTGTACACAACATACACATACATCATAACATGTACATCGAGAATACAAAAGAACATAACATAACAGAACACTGCAAATAAATACAACTGAATACCTTAAGGATATGCACCCAAAAAATAAAATTAAGAAAAATTTCATTTCCATCAAGGAAATTTTCATATAACAACAAAATGAAAATACAAAAGTAAAAATAAATCATGTAAAAATATTATAGTCACTCAAGTCATCTGTGCTATTCACTACACCATATTGTATAGCATTCAATAGGAAAGCTATGAGACAGTTCTTATCTTATAGATTTTAAAAATATTATCGTTTTTCTCAAATTTATGTTATATTAATGCCATTCAGAACCATTTGAAAGAGTAAAACTCTTTTTAATGTTTTTAATGATGAAATAATAAATGGCTAAGACTTATGAATATTTCCTAAATAATAACAGGGTACAGTGTTTACAGTGTAACCGATAATGTGGTTGTATTTTAGGGGCAGTGTTGCCAATTTAGCCATTTAGTGGCCATTTTCTCTCTCCTTTAGCAGTCAAAAATTTTATTTTAACTTTAAATATTTTTTTAGCCATTTTATTTACGCTAAGCCATTTCCGTAATGGCTAAATGAATTCATCAAAAGTCCATAAAGCACTTGAAAAGGAAGCTCAATTGGCATCTCTGTAACTAGTGGTAAATCGGTCTCTAAAGGATTTCTGTTTAATGAATTGAGAATAATTTTTTGTTTATCAATTGAAAAGTCGGTTCCACAATTTTGGATAAATAAGTGGATAATAAGACGAACTTAAGGACAATTTTTAAAAGCTAATATTTAGGAAATGTATAAAGACTAATATAATCGATTAAATAGGAATTTGATATTATAGATGATTTTATTTGTATACCTTTCACAACCAAAGGTAAAGGGTATTAACTATTATTGTATTAAATTTGATTCAATTTCGCTACGTCCGTCTGTTTGCCTGCCTGTCTATTGTTGGCACTCTCACATCCGCAATAATTGACAGAGTTTAATGAAATTTGGCATTAGTAGTTATTATTGTCCTGAGAAGATTGTTTTAAAACTAGTAAAATTTGATATCCGAGACATCCTCTAAATTCAAGAGAAAATTATCTGTAGAATTTTCAATTATAAATTGACAAATTGAAATAAAATTGTCCAGTAAGATTAAGCCATATAAATATTATATGATCAAAAACGGTTCAGTAGAAAAAAATTTATACCCAAAAATAAAAATAATTTTATTTCTCATTAGTGTTTCTTTGTTTGTGAATATATGTAAGTGTATATGTACGAAAGTTACGTATTAACTTCATACTCATTTGTGGTGAAAAGTTTTGAAAATGAATTTATTATTTATTATTCATTATTATGAAAAATAATAGTGTTTTTTTAATTAGTTGAATTAGGGACAGATTTTAGAATGTAGATAACTAATATTTTTGAGTTAAGTGTAGTTAAAATTTAAAATAATGTTTCACAAAGGACGATGATCTTATTATAAATCGAGGTTTAACTGAAGAATATCCTCCGGTTAAACTAAAGTTACAATTGTCAAATTTTTGAAAAAAGGAAAAAAAATTAATTGAAAATAGAAAAAATTCTATACAAAATTATAGAATGTATTTTTTGAATTCATTTCATCAATATCGTTTTAAATTTATTGTATTTTTTTACAAATATTTTTTCTATTTTGAAATAAAAAATATTATAGTATATATTAATAATTAAAACTTGTATGAATATTTTAATATATACCAAATCAAAATTATATCAAAATATGGTAATATTTTCAAAATTGACATCATTTTAATCGGCAACTCGAAAACTTAATTAGTAGTTAGCATTTTTCCTACAGTAGTAGGAAACTGACTCTTAACAAATGTGTTTCAACAAATACTTATACAAATGAATTATTTTTTTGAGGAGCATAAGTGGCTAAGTCCTTATGAAATAGTGGCTAAATTGCTAAAAATTGCCAAAAAATTTTAAAAGTGGCTAATACTATAGTAAAAAATATAGTGAAGAATTAACACAAAATGTTAAGTAAAAACACTTTAATTCTAGTTATACTTAACATTTTGCGCTAATTCTTCACTATATTAGCCACTTTTAAAAATTTTTAGCCACTTTTTCATAAGGACTTAGCCACTTATGCTCCTCAAGAATTCACAACACTCTATAGAGATGAAAATTTTACATGCATCACTACAAACGCATAATACCCTAACCAAACATGATGGTATAGGGTATAAAACCACAAATAATGTGAATGTACTTTTCTGGGGAAATTGATGAAAATGAGTAAAATATTCAAAGAATTCGTGTTCTTAAAAAGAAGAAATAATAATGTGAAGCAAATAAAACACTTTAATTATATTCGTATATTTGTCAGAACACAAATATTATTAATTTTTAAAATAGGGATCCTTAAGAAACCTTTGAATTAAGTAATCTTTGAATTTATAACCATATATTTCACATTGGAAAATAAATAGGAATAAAAAGTGATTCCAAGTCGCAATTTTTAAACAAGTAAGATGTTATAGTAGGTCAAGCAAGACTATGTAATACCCTACACCATGTTATTGGTTGTAAATGAAGAAGTTTCTTTTCATTTTGGTATTCTGATTAATAATTAAGTGTAAAATAAATAAAATGATGCTAAGATTTAAATAAAATGTATGCGTTTGAACAGGTTATTTTCTATGGTTTGTATCAGAGTTAGAAGAAATTAGGATTCAACCCTCGTATAATTTTGAAAGCCAATTTTAGATTGTCTTTATTTTAATTTGACCAGGAGTTATTAAAATACCAACGTTCATGTGAGATTTCAAAGTGATATTAAAAAAGAGACTTGTATGGGATCCATGAGAAGTAATGGACCGAACTTCGCATAATTTAGCATATCGATTAAGAACATATAACATAATGCAAAATATATCTTTGTTAAATTTCGTTAAAATCGCATTATATTTAGGACTTTTATGGCCTTAATCCCTCATTCCAAGAGAACATTGTAGGGAAACTACCTGAAATATTGAAACGAATATGAAAAGTCTCTGAGCCAAGAAAATAGCATGTACTATTGGACATAGAAAAATTTGTTAAACAATGCAAATATCGGGCAAAATATAGAGCCCTTTCTCGAAATAAGCTTGTAACTAAAAAAACTTTTAAATGTAAACCAATTCTATTAAAGTTCTGCCTCATTGTAATTTATATATGTAAGTAATTTTGAATAATATGGATTCATATTTGATATATATAGAATACAAAGGCTTATCGCGGAATAGGATTTTAAGCCTGAAAACAAAATATGGACCAAAATCACAATTGTTTTTCTAATTATATTGAATATAACTATTTTCATGAAAATGATTTAAATTAATAAAACACTTAAATATTAAAGTATTTTAACAATAATTAGAATAATTACGATAAACATTCAAATCACCAGTGCACCGGTTTGGATTCAGATGTAGCTTTATAGCATTCCGACTTGTTATAGTATAAGTAATTCTACCAATTAATTCTTTTAATGCAAAACTTTCTTTAATTGTACTTTATGCCTACATAATTTGTACTCTGACGTTTACTTAATTCAACTAACTAATATCACTCATACGCATTTTCAATTTTATGATTAATTGATAAAATTCATTTCCATATTTCTTTAAGTATAAAAAATTATTAATGAAAGAATCTTTATTACTCTCCACCACTAAAATTTTATGAAAATAAGTATGAGTGGAAGATATTACACCAAGAAGCTTATACGTTCATCAGCTTAATCGCCGATTATGGAAAAAGGCACCTATAAAAACTGTTATGAAATATGGCAATATATTTTTGAAATTACCTGCAATTATCTATATCGAACTATAGGTTTTAATGGTAAATTTAATTCAAAAAATTATGTTAAAGAAAATAAATTAGATACGTACGTAGGAGCTATAGAAAAATATAAACCGATATGGGTCAAACTAATAATATTTATTAAAGGTAGTTGGAAAAATAATTTAGCTATATCGAATTGGTCATTATTTACTAGGTTTATAAACCCAAAACTGCATTTTAAACACATTTAGAAAAATAGTTGTTGTAAATTACAATTGTGGTTAATTATGAGAAGGGAAAGGGGCGTATATGAGAGCTATATCAAAATATAGGCCGCATTGATCAAATAAATAATATATATTAAAGATAGTAAGAAAAATAATTGTTGTAAATTATAAAAGAATTGATTTTGATTTACTAGTTTTATGAGCTCAAAACTGTTTTCCGGGAAGGGGTCTTATATAGGAGCTATAGCAAAATACAGACTAACATTGTTCAAATTACAATATATATTTAAAACAGTTAGAAAATTCATTATGTAAATTTCAATGGATTTGATCTTTATATATTTTCTAAATTTAAATACGCTTTCTAGAAAGGGGCGTTATATGGATCCATATTGTTTAAATTAGTATCGCATATTCAGGAGAGCTAGAAAATTTATTGTGTCGAATTTCAATATAATTTGTCTTTATTCATTAGTTCTATAAACTCAAAGGGGCGTTATATGAGAGCTATAACAAAATTTGGACCGTTATAACTTAAATTAACAACACAAATTTATGACAATTAGGAAGTTAGGAATTTTATTATATTGACCCGATTTTGATGTTTTTTCTTTCTGCTTACGATGATGAAAAATATATAAGTTTATATTACAGTTAAGTTCTTGTTTAAATCCAGTTGCCTTAAGTTCAAAAGATTAGAAAAGTTCTTTTTCAAAATTTATATATCTTTTCTACCAATAAACCGATATAGCTGGTTTTAAATAGGAAACTGCTTGACAATAGGAAACAATGTGGCTAAATTTCATTGAATTCGGACAATTATTCTAGGCGTGAGAATTTTCCGATTGGCAGACAGACAGACAAAGCTACACTGACTCAGATTTATTTTGATGTAAGAATTCATATACTTTATGGGGTCTGAGATGATTCCTTCATGGCAAAGCTAATATACGATTTGAGGTAGTATAGGGAATAAGAATTATAATTATTTTCGAATGTAAAAGTAGAAGTTTTATTTTCATTTAAAGAAGATTCATAATAACTAAAAATTTTCAAATTTTGACCTGAGATCAGGTAGTGTATAGCGAACGAACCATTCATGTATCAGACAGAATTTCGAAAAAAATATGTCCGTTATAAAATTGTTTGATTACTGCAGGAAATAAGGATTGTACGCAGAGAAAAGCCATTTCAGAGTATATCCGTTTCAAACACCAATATATACGCGGCAAACATTTATTGTTATTACCAACATGTTAATTGTTGAATTCACTTTATTATAATAAAAATTTAGTTGCTCTAATGAATTAATTTTTAATAATTAAAAAAATATCGTGGTCACAATATGTTTGACTGATCACAATTTTAATGTTAATAAATAGCTCTTATAAAAATATCATTGTTACTAGTAGAAGATATTATTTTCAGTTGTCTGACAACTGAATATAAACTAATTATTTTTCTTAAATTTGTGTTAACATGGAAAACATATTTGAATTAATATTCTCATTGTTTATTAATAAAAATTTTGACAATTAACATAAATAAAATTATATGACGAAAATACTTCAAATAATGTTTACATATTTTCCAAAGGCATATTCATACATTTTATATATTTTGTCTGAAAATATTTTTATTTAGTAAAAAAATAACTTAATTTTTTTATTAAAATAACAATACTTTTAATGGCGATAACAATAATTTTACTGGCGATAACAATACTTTTTGTAACGATAACAATATTTTTGGTGACCATAACAATAATTTTGGTAGCGATAACAATAGCTATTGTTACAGTTGCAAAATGACAATGTCAATAAACAAATATTTAATTACAATAAAAATTCTTTTTATTGGAATAAAAATATTTGTAGTGCTTATAACAATATCTATTGTTATCAATACAAAATCAAAATATGAATTAAAAAAATTTATAGTTACGGTAACAATATCTAACAACAATATTATGTTACTTCTCATTTATGGTTACCGTAAACATATCTTTTCTCTGCGTGTGCTTTGCATCGCCTTAAATGCAGTGTATTGTAATCCAAATTTATAGATTTATTTAATGAATTCCATGAAAATCCTGTGAATTCAGTTTCTGTCAAACATAAAGAATAAATTTTATAAAACTAAAATTCAAATATTTACATAAAGAAATATTCTCCTAGTTAAGAGTCTAATTATTAAATCCTCCTTAATAAACATTTTAACATTTGACCTTTAAACACTAACCAAAAGTACACACATATTTATATATTTTTATTACATGTGTATATAGTAAAAGACATTAAGTATATATTGTTAAAAAATTATTAGTTCGTATTAAAATATATACATACATCTGTACACAACATATTTAAAATTTAAGTATTTGGAGTAGAGAAAATAAGAGAAAATCTAACAAGGAAGGAAATTAAAATGAAAAGCGATGAGAATATTTTAATTTCCTTATAATGACTTTGATGTATCCATATTTAAACATTTGCATTTGTATTTGTCATATAACATGTCTTGTTGACTTGGTGTTAAATAAACGTAAAATTGAATACAGTGGGCTCAAAAAAATTAAGTGGTGAATTTAAATTTAAGGATATTAATAAAACATTAAATAAAGTGAAATTATAATTAAAAATAATAAGGAACAGAACGATCCTTAAACTATCTGTTTTTCTTAAATTATCGAAATTAAAAAAGCTATAGGACATTCTTCAAGTATGGATTGTAAGGTTATGTTGGGAATCTCAGATTCTTTGAATTTTGATCCACAGAATCTACCTTAAGGGGATTTCAAGACCTCATTTTAATATTCAGACTTCTAAATTTTAGATTATAAAAATATTGAAAAAAATGTCAAATTCGATAGGGTATAGATTTAGTCCTGCATGGTTATTTGCATACAAAATTTAAATCAAAACTTTCTGCTTAAAACCAATTTTTTGAGAAATATAAATTTAATTTTTTGGAGAAATTTCATCATAAATTGAAAATGGACACAAAGCTCCCAAAATGTTGAAAGTTCAAAAATGAAGAGGAATAACTCTAAAACTATAAGAGATAAGTAGAACATTTTACATTATATTTTAAAGTCCTTGTCAAGAATTAAAAGAGGTTCAATTTTTGATTCGATTTTTTGAATTTAATGTTCAATTTGTATTCATATAACTTCGCATATGGAGCATACAATTGTCAAAGCTTCCAAAGTTATAATACCTCCTTTGCCATAATTAATTTTAATTTCATACAAATCCATCAAGTCGAACAAAAGTAACAGAAAAAGTCGATTCAGCCTTAATATGCAATAGGCTATAACCTTGTTGCTAGAGACTTTCTATCCTTTTTTGTCCCACCGTATAGTGTCCTTAATGATGGTTGAACAAATATATAAACTACATTTTTATATTTGTCAGTGTGTTTGTGTGCACAAAGCATATTTGATGAAGTCAATTCACATTTGGCCTTAAAAGGAACTACTTTTCACTATTAAATCTTTCTTTTTTTAATTCTATTTTTCACAGTCTCTCTCGTCACTTCTTTATCCTCTTGCAGAAGTGTAACCAAACATTTGCTTTTGTTGATAAAAAAGGAAACTAATACATTAACAAAACTAAAAAAACATACAAATAAGTTGATAATGGTGATGATGATGTACTATGAACTGTGTCTATGTATTGGTAGTAGTAACTACAGGTGTATGTGTATATGTATATGCTGCATTTAGGTATTTGTGAACAACTTAAAATCAACTTATACACTTAAACAAACACATATACATTTATATACAAACACATCAAACGAAAAAGTGCTCGTTAGATAAATTAAAACTAAAAGTACAGAAAAAAATAACATTAAAGTAAAGAAACGAGAAAAAAGATAAAATAATGAAAAGGGGTTAATTTTACATACAGTCACCACTCAATGCTAAAACTTACTTTTCTTTCATTTTGTTCTGTGTGCATGAGTGGGTGTGTATGTGTTTGGGTTTTGTTGATAAACCACTACGACTATGACACTATTGTAAGTAGTTCATTTCATTTTTCTTGTTTTATGTTTTCTTGAAAAAGGGCAGTAGGAAAAGTACTTTTACAAATTTAAGATGTCATAAATGAATTTTTCTTATAATTACAAAATGTAATGAGAAACAAAAATATGGCAGAATTTAAAAAAATGAATGACCGAGGTACCCTAATTAGCACTTTTTTTGCTCTGCCCGTGGGGTCCCTATGTCAATGCATATCATCATACAAAAATCCTTCAAGAAAAGCCAAATTTATGATATATAGTTGTCCGAATTTTGATAAAACTGGTCAATATTTAAGAACCATTAAACCAAAAAACGCTTCCGTAAAATGGGTTTATAAAACAGTTATAACCAAATACAGCCCGATAATAATCAAACTAGAATCATATATTAAAGATGAAACAACAATAGCAAAATATTAGCCGATTTTTTCCAAATAAGTAACTGCAGCATAATGTGGACCGATATTTGCAAGAAAGTACCACGTCACCTTCATAAAAGATTTTGATAAACTTACACCCGTTTTCTGTAAATGGGCCTTTAGTGTGAACTGTAGCAAAATATAAATTGTATTAGTCAAATTAAAAACATAAAATCAATACAGTTCAAAAATAATTGATCTTTATATACAAGATTTATAAGCTTAAAAGTGTTTTTTTCATAGTAAGAACTTAGATACAAAAATTTTTAACACACATGTGTCTTAATAAGAACGATACCACTAAACTTTACAATTTAATAAATAAATTAATAAAAATATATAGTTTTAATCACAAGTGATAAAATTTTACTACCTTTTTCGAAAACCATTCCATTTAATATTTTATAGTGCTCTCTGTTCGAACAGGTATTCCATTTCCGTTTAAAATCTACCACTCTTTTTTCTGTACTCTTCAATTCGCTTTAACAAGAGCCCAATTTTTGATTTAAATTAACTCACCTTAGCGCCGGGCAGTTTGGAAGATTTGCATCCCTTGCTACAAACACCACATTATTGTTCTTGTGCCACTATGAATGGACGCAGCCTTTTTTTCGCATTGAAACAAATTATTGGCTTCTTTTGCCGCAAACCAAGAACTTTGATTAATTTGTGTCGTTTTAAATATAAAATAATATAATATAAATATATTTCATCAACACTGATATCGCTTCGTACTCTCATTTTAGGCAGTTTATTAATTAAGCGATCGCAATCACAATTTCTAACGACCAACTTTGAACATTATATAATAAGTGGATAACTAAAATGTCCCTGAAAATAATACATAAGATATTTGGATTTCTCTAAGGAGATCAACTCTTCTATCTTAAAAATACATTTAAGTCAAAATCTGCTTTTGATAGGATCCTGTCTTCGGTAGACCTTTTTTCTTCTTACACGACACACTACATTTGTATTGTTAAATTAAGATTTACCACTTAAAACTGTTTATGCTTTTGTGCAGGTGTTTGTAACAGGCAGAAAAATAGCATTACCAACACTCAGAATCATTTCCTGTGTTAATTTAATGATGTCCGTTCGTTCGGCTGGCTGAACAAGCAAAGGTCGCAGATTCGAAGATATTTAAAATGGGGTTTTATCGGTTCATTATTTTAAATAGACCCCATACAAATATTCTCCTGGAATGGGATTTTAGTCCATTAAATTCCTAAGTTTGTCATATACATTTTTTTGATATCATAAACGGAAAAATAACATTATGTTGAGGAAATTGTTTACACTAGCTAACATATAAGGCAACTCTCGGAAAAATCATGATTTTTATAAATTTATTCTACTGGAATTCCCCACAATTATTTTTCTTAACGGCTTTTAAGTTGATTCAACAAATATTGGCTCAAATTTTATTATAACTTTTTCCAGGAATATGTGTTTTAACTTATACAACTCTTTAATATAGACCATTTCCATTGAAAGTTGGCAAACAATTTTCTTATATTGAGTATGTTTTAATAACCTGACAAAATATCAGTTTTGCTATGACTTCCAATAAAGGAATTTAGACTGCTTTGAATTACGTACAGTAGCTCTACCTTCCTGAAAAATAAAATTTTCATCTAGTTTTCTTATATTGTAAAGGATTTGAAGAATATGAGGCCTAATTTCGATGTGATTTTCGTATACTATGCAGTACCGCCATAATTCCGAAACTTTCCTATTTGGAATTACTGGGACAATATCCAATCAGTGCTCAACAAATATATAAAATAACTTTCTAGTCCATCCCAATATTTATGTTAGTCTAATTTATCTCTATGTGTTTGTATATGTGTGTACATATAAATTATAGTTAAGTGTATATGCGCGTCATCTTATCGGATTGCATTACACGTTTCTAGCTGGCATATTACATAAGAAACGCTTCAATGCATTCAATTTTCTTCATACTCGCTCTATCTCGCTTCTATCTCTTCTTTTATAAGCAAATAATCTTGATGTAAGAAAACAGGATTTTTAAAAACTTACTGCATTTATAAACTAATACATATTCATATAACTCCAACATACACACACTTTCACAAATAAATAGAATTGTATGTAGGTGTGATTGTCTTTAGCATTTTAGTGTTTCAACTACTTATGCAGAAACATCATGACATGACACTTTTAAGAATCCTCATCACAAATGCTCTTAGTTTAGTGTCGTGTCCTAATCCAGACTTATTTCCTTCCGTGAAAACTGTTGCAAGCAAATCAGTGGACCATTATAGCAGCAACAATAGCAAAAAGTAAAGGAAAGAACTGAATTGAAGAAAGTAAAACGGAAATGAAGTTGAGTGGTAATAGTTGTTTTTGCTTTAGTTTTAGTAAGCAAAAAAAGTGTTTGGTTGGGTTAAAATAAATGTTCTCGTATTTTTATTTCCTCTTTATAGTAATAAACATGTAGATTATTTGAGTGGATATATTTTTATTTAAATTCCTATTTTATATTTTCTAAGAAAAACTAAGATTTCTGTTTGATAGAAGGAAATTATTATATTGATATTTAGTTATGATTTCGAGTGTTAAAACTTTATAATTAAATATTCAAATAAAAAGATATTGAATAAAACATCCGAAGGCAAATATATATAATTAAAATAGTTCGTAATAACAAATCGAGGAGGCTCTAGAAGAACTGGTCTATCAGATAAAAGTTGTTGTGAAGATTTTCAATTTCAAGAAATCACTTAAGGTTTACATTGGCAATATTTCATATAACAGCGTCTTTAAAACGCCATTATATGCATTATGTTCGCCAATATTTGGTAAAAGTGCTTTCGTTGAAAATTTTCGAAAATTCACACTAAAAATGCAGAAAATGCAAATTATAAAAAGCGGAACAAGCAGAAGCAATTTGAACAAGAACACAAACACTATACGAAAATTTTGAATGTTGCTAAACACAATAAAAGAGCTTTAAAGGACGCAAAACCAAATGATTCAAATCCTTTTATAAAATTCCATGTTATTTTTTATAGTATTAATCATCCAGATGGTAAAGCACTTAGTGGTGCTGGTACACTAATTAGAAACAGATAAAGAAATTTTGTCTTAGATGGATTCTCTAAGGGTTATTTACAGGCAACTTCCATGCAACATCCTAAGATAATTCCTGATCTCATTGTCAACAAATATAATGGTGACTTTAAGACGTTGATAAATTCAGCCTCGAACTTTCGAAATCCGCATCTGTTTGAATGGGTTTCACTTACACGTCAAATTCTGATTAAAAACTTGTTTGAGAAAAGAAACTTGTGACGCGAACGATAATAAACAAGATCGTAAATTAGAAAACTTATACAGATGATTGCAAGCAAGAAATTTGAAAACTAATTCAGTTAAAAAATGATCTTCAGTTCATAAAGGAAAGCAGCTAACATTATTATGGCACCGGTAGGGGCGCAGAGTCTAATAACGAAAGCTGACAATAACTGTGCGTGTAATTCTGGAGAAAAGGCTTAAAGTTTTTTTTTAAGAATTCTCCTACTGACAACTTTAAAATTAGAGAAACATCTGAACAAATATTGGACACAGTTGTCATTAATCAAATTAGTTATTAAATGTGAGGTTAAAATGAGAAAATCGCCGGATATAATTTACTAATAGCGAATGTGATGAAAAATTGACCTAAAATGGAAATATAAATGCATTTTCAAAGCGATAATACGAATGGGAATTTTCTCCAAAATATGAAAAATTTCGCAGATTGTAATAACATTAAAACCTGGATAAAATATCACAACATCATCAATTATAGACCTTGAATGATGCCCTGCTTGTCAAAAGAATATAAGAAAATATTTCAAAGAAAATTATATAATATTAACATATTATTAGTTTACTAGTTTATGGAAATAATGAGCAATTAAATCACTTAATTGGAGAGATCAGAGCACACTTTTAATTAAAAAATGTATTGTTCTGTAATATTTCTGGATATTGCGCAAGCCCTTGATTAAGTTTGGCATAAGGATCTCGAATATAAAATTAGAACTACCATCACCTTCTCATGAATTTTTGGGATGATCAACATGTCAAGGAAAAATGTAACGAATTTATAAGTAAAGAATTCTGCATAAAAGCTGGTGTTCCTCTAGGTAGATTTCTTGAACCAACTATTTACGTCTACTTTGTGCTTATGCGATGATCTGACATTTTTAACATTTGATGATTATGCACGCGAGTACCAAACCTAATATCACATACTCTGGATATTAATTTGAGACGCTTAGAAACTTAGTTCACTTATTTGAAGATAAAAGTAAAATAACAGAAAAGTAATTACCTCATTCTCATCCTTCGGGTAGGCTTTGCTATTATATAGATGTCTCATACGGCGCTGCCATGTAGAAGCCGAAAGTTCTCATATGAAGTTAAAAAACAAGAGACATGGGAAATAGAAATGAAAATTTAGATCTTTCTATATAAGAAACTTTAAATTTTATTCTTACGATTTCTATACTTATTGTGAGGGATTAAAGTTAGGCAGATTCAATAAATAAATAAATAAATAAATAACGATAATTTTACGTTATGTTTGTATTCCAGAGATCCATGTTCTTGATTTGACCAAAATATTATACACATAAATAACAGTAGTTTTTGTGATGGGTATTGATTCCGCTACTGCTTTATTAGACCTAAAAAATATGAAGAACCCCAAGGTCCTAAAAAATAATCTTACAATATAATGCTACAATATCAACCTGACGCGAAAGTAAATGATACAATATCGAAAGTATAGATAAAATTATTAAAGTTCAATTTACGACTGTTAGTATTGCAGGTATTTTAGTTGACAATCATCAGATGGTTTTGAGTTTTACTAGTCTAATAATGATATATTAAATTTTCCAAGTTTTCTGATTTTGTTTGTTTTTGTTGAATACTGTGCGCTAGAGGTGAGAGGCACCAATTCAAAAGGTATTCCTTTCCATCTTTAATGTGTATTGCTTTCCGTTCCTCAATTTCAAACGAAATCTTGCTAAAATTACTAATTAACATTCCAACTATTATCTAGGATAATAATCTTAAAACTCTGTAGCAATATTATCAGTTTCTCGATAGTCATGTTTATTGTTATAAAAGTTCATTTTAACACTTTAAATTTATTCATTATTCAAAGAAACCACAATAATAAAAATTTTAAATGTTCGAATAAAAAATCATGAAAAAAATATTATTCAACCAAACAATAATTGATTGATGAAACAATCTGCTAACGTTACCATATTGGAAAAAAATGAAAGAAAACAATCATAAAATTTTATGCACATTTGCATAATAAAAGAGTTACATGCGTATTGTCTAGGCGGAAATAACACTTTTTTAACCATTTCGCTTGTTTTTTCATTTCCTTTTTCATTGTTTTGTTTTTATTGTTTTTTTTCGTATTGTAGTAAATAACCAAAAATAAAATTTCCATTTATGTATTTGTGAGTGTATTTTTTTGTCAATATTTTCTTTACACTGTTTATACCCTCTACCATTACAAGTGGTGAAGAGAATATATAAACTTTGTTATTCCGTGTGTAACACTAAGAAGTTCTCAGAATGTTAATTTATAATTGAATTAAATCAAAATCTAAATCGATTTAGCTTTGTCTATCTGCCTGTTCGTCTGTCTGTCTGTCTGACTCCCTCACATCCACAATAATTGACAGAGTTCAATGAAATTTGGCCCAAATATTTTTATAGCACTGAGAAGTTCTTATTTAAAACCGGCAAAAACGGTCGATATAGACCGATATCTAAAGCAACCTCCACACTAAACCAAAAAAGTAGTAAATATAATGAAAAGGGTGAAGAATTGAAAAAGTTGGGTTAAATTTTAGCCAACGAAGCCTTTATTCATCACAATGATAATTTTCATTAATTTTTCTTAAGTACTTCAAATTGACGAAAAATTGTCAATATGAATATTTGAATTCGTTAATAGAACTGGGGTTAATTTTAATAAATATTATTTAATTTAATATAATATATTATTTAAATTTACAAAAATAATTATTTTATATTTAATTAATTTAGATTATTAAGGACCAAGGAAAGGGTTCTCCCCATACAAATCAAATATATAATATCTTAAGAATTTTCAAATTTCGTCCCAATGATTTCCTCAAGGAATTATTTTACTGGACAAAATGTAAGACGGATAGGACCAGGGAAGAAGTAGACCCCATACAAAGAAATTTTTGATTATCGAATATCAATAAATCTACTTCAGCAAGAATTTTGACCGAATTACATTTTTTGATACACGTCGATTTGTGATTTGTGAAATTGCTTTCAAGTCTACGACTGTGAAGAGTTGTTAGCAAAGCGCACCGGGTAAAAGCAAATTTTAGATAATTACTTTAATACAAATGAAAATAGTGGAATGTCAGTAGGACAGTAGTGAGCCAAGCCGGTCGGCTTACATGTTTGTTGATCAGTTGATCTTCCATTTGCATTTTCATGGACTTTTCAATCATTTCTCATTCTTCTTTAATTTCAATCATTTTATTAAGAACGTTCTATAAAATAACTTTTTCCTTAGTTTTCTATATACAGTTTACATTTTCTGTCAAATTTCATTTAAGATGACAAATAAAATATACAAAATTATTTGACGACAAAAATAGTTAAATGAACAAAAATTTTATTCAAATTAATTTTATTTTAGTATGTAGAATTAAATAAATTTGTGTGTAAAATTTTTCGTTAATATTACCTACGACATCATTACCATTCCAAAAATCATAAAAATCGGTTCAATAAAAAAAAGTTATAGCGAAAAATATAACTAAATTTATGACTCATTAAGGGTTCTTGTGTTGTATTTAAAAAAACCTTTATATTATGTATACGTTTCTGAGTGTATATGTGAGTGTATAAGTACGAAATATAACATATATATTTCACACGCATTTGTGGTGAAGGCTATTGAAGATTCGGCATAGCCGAATGTATTTTTTTCATGCTTTATTTTGTTTCATTATTAAAATTATTTTTATTAAAAACATGTCCCCGTTACACACAATCAATTTAATATTAAAATTCATCTGCAATTTATCAATTATTTATTTCAATGTTCCTACAATCGTTAAAAAATTCTTGTTGTTTTCTTTTATTGTTGTTATTCTTTTTTCCTCTCATTTTTTATGAGTCAAAAATAGCAGCAACAGCAGTAGCAAGAAATGTCCAGTTGCAATAACCTCAACGACAATATTTTGTAAAAAATATATATATTTTTGTATATGTATGTGTATATATTTTTTATGTATTGAACATATTAATGAATAATGTTGATGTTATATTAAAATAAAAGAGAAATAAAATAAATAATACAAATAGTTAAAATAATAATAATGCGAGGGTGGTGAAAACAAAAAAATAATTTAAATGTTATACCCACAATCACAAACGGTGAAGAGGACATATTAACTTTCTCATTCCATGTGTAACGCGTTCTGTCTGTCCAACTGTCTATCTATTGTTGGCACACTCACGGATTAATCTTATAAAACAAGAAGCAAGTTAAATTTAATGCACAAAACAAAGAACAAACTAAATATTTCTGGAACTTCCAAACACGTTGCTGATATTTTACTAAGATGTGAAAACATAAGATCGAAAATGAAAATATTACTTTGCTATTATTGTGATAAATTTCATACGAATTCATTCGGCCGATCGAAAGTTACAGTTTCTGTTCCACTGGTATTTGTGAAGATTTTCGAGAACATTATAATTATTATATTTGATCTTGAAGTCCTTCTCCACGTTAAATTATATTTCTGATTCAATATCTTCGCTTCGTACACACTTTTCTAGAATATAAGCCGATTCTTTATTGTTTCTTACTAGACGTATACTTAATAAAAAATTATTTTATTAAAATAATATAACTCATACGCATCCGTACTTTTCATTTATAATTATTCCCTAAACCACCAAACTTCTTAAGTCGATTTAACCATGTCTGCCTTCTGGACGTTGTGCACAAAATACATTTAAAAGATATCTTGATGGAATTTGGCTTGAATCATTATTTTGACCCAATAAAATTTTTTTTCAAGATAAATATCATATATAAGCTATTTTTAATGCCCTCTTTAAGAGATATAAATGTTTAAAATTTAATGAAAAATATGAAAACCTAAAAGTGACATGTCCAAGTACTCCATTTTGCGATTTGTTTCCAAAATAAATTCGATTCCACTATTCTGATATATTGAAAGAGAAATAGTACTTCGTTAATTGTTTTTGCACGGTCTTTATATTTTAAATGGTACACCACATTCCCGAGTTTGAAAGTAATAGAGATTATCTTTACCATATTAAAAAGAAGAGCTTGAATACTTCGAAAATCTGAAAATAATAAAAAGACTTAAAATCAAAGTAGAATAATGTTAAAATTTTTCTAAGTTTCTCAGAATACATTTTCAAAAAGCAGTTCAATGTTCCAACACTGACATTTTTATCTTTGTAAAATTAATGAACAAAATATATTCACTGGGGGCTGTTTAGATACGTGAGGTAAATATCAAAAGTACGCTAGAATTACAGAAGAAAAAACAAGAAAATATGTTATAGTTGGTCAAGCCCGACTATGTTATACCTTTAACCAGATTGTTGGTTATAAATGTCTGCTGCGAAAAATTTATGAACGATTCTCGTATAACTTGCTTTCTTTATTAATAATTAAGTGTTCATAAATTATTATGATTCTAACATAAATGTGAAATTGATGAGATTTAAAGGGAACTTTTTCTCGAAGGTTATATGGGATTAAAAAAAGAATATGGACCGACCCTCGTTTAATTTCTAATAGCGATTATGGGTTAATATTTATCTTAATTTGACAGAGTATTTTTACAATACCCACGTATATGTGATATTTAAAAGGTTTGTTGTATGGAACCTATGAGAAATAATGGAACGATCCTATAATATGGCACATAGTTTAAGAATATAATAAGACTTATTTTCGCAAAACTTTATTAAAATCGTTGTATATTTAGGAATGTAATGGACTAAAACCCCATTGCGGAAGACATTTAAATGGGCCTATAGGAAATATAAAAGATCACAACCAATATAAGTAAGCATCGTCCTTTGGCCAATATAATAGTACGGGGCAAATTTCAAAAATGCGATCTCTACTGTGGTAGGACTTTTTTTGCCTATAACAAACAACTGCCCAAATCTATAAAAATAGCAGGGTATAAATAAATAAAGTTAGAAACACTTTTACGGAAAATCGTTCGATACCTCCTAATGAAACTTGTTGCGAATGTCGTATTTCAAATATTAAGTTTTTAATTCTATTAGAATATTAAAATTCTATTTAATGTTTACGATGTCCCTAATGAATACCCTCGTATTTGTTTGTTTGTCAAAGTGAAGGGGTGCGAAGTGTAAGTAAAGAGGTTTATATATTTTTTTGTTCTCTCTCTCCTTTTTTAAACACATTTGGGAATCTGGATACTTAATGTACAAGCACTTAAAATGCATACATAAATAATATATATGCCAACATACACACTCACACACATAAGACTTATACATACACATGAGTGTGTAAAAAAATAAATACGATTGCATTCACACAATTCAACACAGAAGAGAATTTTTATTCTCATGATATACATATATACACATATATCTATATGTGTATGTATAAGTTTAAATAAATGTTATTTTTTTAACGAATTTTATGTTTAACAAATTATTCAATACTACTGTGATCATTATGTTGGAAAAAAATTAAATTTTTTATATGCTTTTTTATGTTCGTTTTCATATACTCAACCACATATAATACGTACATAAATATATGCACATGTATTATATAAAAGTTTTTAATATACATATATGTATATGTACACATTCGTTTGTTAAAATCAAATGATTTGAGAAAAAATGGTAAAAAGAAAAATGTTTTTATTACTCAAAATATTCTCATTACGCACAGAATTGTGGAGAATATAAAAAATATATATAATTTTACCAAAAATAATCAAGGGCGGGTTGTAAATATTTTACCACAGCAAATGCATAAAAGTAACCTACTGAGTGACTGACTGTATTTCTGGTTTATTTCATTATTATTTTTTCATTATGTTCGCAGCAGGAATTCTTTTTATTGTAATTCATTTGTGCATTTTATTTTTGGGTTTTTCTTTGTTTTACGTTCTTTTTTTTTTGGTTTTAAAGTTTTTAGATGAAGTTTTTTCTATAAATTAGATTAGTATTTTTTTATTGTATACCCTACATGACCAGGAGGTTGTGGTTATTATGTTCATAAAACAAATGAGCCTAGAAATGATCCAGGAATTGGAATTTTACGTTGAGAACGTTGCTTGGACTTATATCGGAAAATATTTAAATTTATTTATTTTAAATGACCTTCGGAATAAAACTTATGACCCTTTTCTGTAAGACTATTTACGACAATTTTTCGTTATTAAACATTTGAGGTTCTATAAGTTAATATTGGCTTTTGTTTATGAAAATAATGGTTGTTGTCTCTGGTAATGACTGTAATTAATAGGAAATATTTGATACAGTAAATTTAATTGTAGACGAAGGAATTGTGTATGATTTTGAATTTTGTTAGAATTGATATTCATTACTTAATTCCGGGAAGGAATAGTTTTTAATGCTTATAGAATAGAGGTTCAAAAATGATTCCAAGAAAGTTCACTTTCTGTTGGATTTATTCCTATACTAAAATTACTGTACGTGGTTTTATAAAATGTTTTTCATAAGTGTGACTTATCAGTCATATTTTATTAACATTTTAGATATTTTACTATTAATATTACTTTTTATTAATACGATTTCGATTATTTATTATGATAATACAGCACGTATAGATGTATATTTCGAATGTCTAAATCCGGTTCCTTTTCGCATCAATATACCTATTTTAAATGGAAAACTGATTAGTAAAACAACAAATAATCTGTTCAAATGTCGTTAAATTCGTACAAATGTTCAAATAGTTCTAGCCAAATTGACTCAGAATTTGATTTGATTCAAGAGTCTACAACTTTGGCTTTATTTATACCCTACACCACTATAGGTGGTTGGGTTAAAATGCAAAAATTATAACGAGCGAAATT
Organism: Cochliomyia hominivorax; assembly: GCA_004302925.2. Classification (NCBI taxonomy): domain Eukaryota; kingdom Metazoa; phylum Arthropoda; class Insecta; order Diptera; family Calliphoridae; genus Cochliomyia; species Cochliomyia hominivorax. Next base: position 65,978,476 of record PYHX02000467.1, read on the forward strand.
TCAATAAGAACAGTATACTTTTAAGTATACTATTCTTATTGAAATTTGATGATGCCTATTGAAATGGCCTTCCCATACAAATATTTCACCCAGAATAGAGATTTAACGGTAACAAAAGTCCTAAATAAAAAGCGATTTTAATTAAATTTGTCAAAAGTTAGCTTTATGATATTCTAAAACGATTTGTCCAAATACCACTATAAAGGGCTAAAATCTCATGTTATTTCACTCTCCATACTTCCACATTCTCACTTTCTAATATCACTTTGAAGTGCATAAATCTCAGACATACGTTGGCATATTAGTATTTTTTCGGATAAATTCCACTTGTGGTGGCTTAACAGTAACATCACTTTTATGTATACTGATAGAATCAATATAGATTTAAGAGACGATATAGCGTTATCTTTCCATCCATCCGTCCGTCTGGCTGGCTGTACATTTTATCCCTGTATGATGAGCTTAAAGATGAGCTTTATTTTCCGAGCTTCCATATAAACCCCAAGTCTTAATAACACTTGCATAATGCATAGATTTTACATTTTGGTTGGTATTGTTGTTTTATATGATAAATTTTACAAAATATATAAAAACAAAAGCCAATAACAAAAAAAAAATAAAAAAATTATTAACATGTTTTTAAAATATATAAATTTTAGTCAGAAAATATGAAATAATATGTTTTTTTTTCAAACAAACATGTTGGTAATAATATTCAATATATCTTAGACACAAACCAATTTAAAAAGACGATTGACTTATAGAATCATCAATTCGACTACGTTTCTTCCTAAGACAAGACTACACAATAGTGCATCAGAATTATAAGTGCGTAGCAATGTTACAGTTGGTAAAACTTTAGTCGCAAATTCCGTATTTTTCAACTGCGTGTGATTTTTTGCGTGCTTTTTCATATTTCCTTTTAGTTCCCCTTTTTATACCCTCTACCTCCACAAGTAATGCGGGTATATTAAGTTTGTCATTTCATGTGTAACGCCAAGAAGGAATCATCTCAGACCCTACAATGTATATGTATTATTGCATCAAATCAAAAACTGAGTCGATTTTGCTTTTTCCGTCTGTCTGTCTGTCTGTCTGTTGGAAACATTATCATGCCTAGAATAATTGTCCGAATTCAATGAAACGTGGCCACATCGTTTGATATTGCCCTAAGTAGTTAACTATTAAAAATCAGCTATATCGGTTTATAAAAAAGGAAGTTATAGACCGATATCTGAAACAACCTCAAAATTCCGAAAAAAAATTCTTCTAATTTCTTCTAAAAATGTAATTGGACTTAAACGTGTTCCATCATCGTGCAAAAGATCATCAAAATCTGATTAGCAGGAAAAACGTTATAGGTTATTATATGCAAAATTTTGAAACACCCCAAACTCTGTGTGTCATATCGGTCGCAATTTTTAAGATAATTTACTGAAATTTATCACATATACTTACTTTGATACAATAATAAATCCAAAAAAGTCATATTGTTCTGGGATCATTAATTGACCCAGCTCTCATATAAGGCCCCTTCCTGGAATATGATTTATATAATTTTTAAATTTAAACCAATTCTATTGAAATTTGGCACCATTAATTTTTAACTATTTTAAATATGTTATAAATTTAATTAACATGGGTCCATATTTTGATATAGCTTCCATATAACCCCTCTTCCCGGAAAACGGGTTTGAGCTTATAAAACAATTTAGTTAAGACCAATTTCATTGGAACTCAGTACAATGATTTCTTCTTAACTATTTTAATGTATATTTTAAATTAGAACAATATTGGCCCATATTTTGATGTAGCTCCCATATCAGACCCCTCACCAAAAACAGTTTTCAGCTTATACAACAAGTAAATATAGATCAATTTAATATTAAAATTCGAGATAATTATTTTGCTAACTGTTCTGAAGATATTATATTAAATTGCCCTATATCGGTCCATATTTTCCTATAGCTCCCTTGTAACGGGATTTCCCGGAAAACGGGGTTGAGTTTATAAAACATTTAAATAAAGATCAATTCCATTAAAATTTAGCACAATGATTTTTCTAACTATAATCAAAGTATATTAAAAATATGAACAATCTTGGTCCAAATTTTGTTGTAGATCCCATATAAGACCCCTTTCCGGAAAATAGTTTTGAGTTTATAAGAAGCATATTTTTTATTTTATACGGTCCACAGTACAAGTGGTAGAGAGGGAATATTAACTTTGTCATTATTTGTGTAACGCTAAGAATAAATTATATTAAACCCCATTATGTATATATATATTGTTGCATCAAATGAAAATCTCATTCGATTTTCGTCAATCTGTCAAACTGCACACATCCGCAAAAATTGACAGAGCTCAATGAAATTTGACATAAAAAGTTATAGCCAAAATTTTAACTAATTTCGTGACTAATTAAGTGTTTCTGTGGTATATAATACATATATTTGTGAGTGTATGTGTGTGTATATGTATATCTATGGAACCTAATGTATTAAGTTCACACGAATTTGTGGTGGAGGGTATAGAAGATTCGGCATAGCCGAATATAGCATTTTTACTTGTTATTATTTTTTTCGGCATACGACTTCAAGGAATTTCATTAATTTGACTTAACAAAGGACACATCAATAAATTTTATATAAACGATAAATGAAACAAAAAAATAAATTAATCAGCAGTCCTTCTATGAGTCTTAATGGAAATCGAAACAGTTTTAAATATAATACAATAATGAATATGGTAAATATTCAAGGTTATTTCAACATTAAGCGGGAAACAGAACAAATGCATAATTTATAACTTGTTAATTTTTGATAAATTAAACCTGTTACGACTTTTGTTCCGCAAATCACCTTTAAGGTGCGACTTTTCCAAAATCTGCTTTATAGGCGAATTTTCCGAAAATCTCAACGGTAACACTGGTTCGTAATACAGACGTATACTAATACTAATATAACTCATACGTTAAGCTGTTCTTTGTTTATCGTTTACAATAATAAGAAAAGTTATATTTAATGTCATTTTATAAAAATCTCTGAAAAAAGAATCTATATTTAGAATCCATATTTTAATCATTTAAAGCTTAATGGAATAGGGATCCGCATACATTAAAATAAGGATTAACTGAAGTTTTTAATAAATTTTGAAATACATTTTAATGCTTTTTAAATAAAAACCAAATCACCATTTAATGTAAAAGTCTTCTCTCCTTCCTCTATTTTCTCTTATACCTTCCAAATTTCATCATTTTAACATCGCATCAATAGTTTAATGTAAATCGATTTATTATCGAACAATTTCGCTTTAAAAAGTTAAAATTCATTTTAACTAACTTTAAGTGCTGTTTTTATTAATTTATTTATTTTTTACAAAACTTCATACAAAAACAAACAATAATATATACATTTTTTATTTTAATTTTTATTTTATATATTTTATTAACTATTAAAACTTTGCCTCTGGCTTCACATCATTTTAATAGTTTAAATTGTTTGAACAAACGAAATGTTTGTAATCTTTTATTATTTTAATTTTTTTTATAAAAAAACAACAACAATTTATTATTTCAGAATATTTATTTCGGAAATAAAAATAAAACTTTATTTGATTAATAAAAGAATAAAGGTATTTAAATTAAATGTACATACACAACCATTCATTATTTAAATAAAAAAATTAATTATATATTTTCATTTTTATTTTAAATAAAATTGATTGAAAAACCTTGAGTTAAACAAAGAAAAAAAGATTTTGCAAATTATTTATGAACAAGTTTATCTTTAAAATTATATAAAATCTAGATTTTGGGAAATAAACAGCTGACGATTTAGAATAAAATTCAAATTTTATTATTCTTTGATTTTCTATAAGTTGCACTATTTTAAAAATTTTACTCATTCAGATTTTTTAGACTACAACACCATAGCACAGTGTGGCCAAGTTGATATTTTCATTTGTCTATGGCCCTCCAAAGTTCACAAACACCTGGGTCATCTGCTATAGTTTCGAAGATATTAAAGTCTAAATAATTTTGTATAATAATTTTTGTAAAATTCTAAAAAAAATTGCTACAATACCTAAGGAGTGAGATCGAAAAATTCTTAACATACATATTTGTTAGTAAAAACGAAACCATATATCACTTTGCTCGAAGAGATACCACACTTTTGTATACTTTATTGGTCAATTTCTAAATTCTTTTTAAATAAGAGCACAATATGAAGTATTTTTCCCTTTTAGTACAAGTGCCACATCAATGTTCTTGTAACACTCAAAGGATTTCTTATCATAGTGACAGGATGCTAAGTCAGGCCAAAAATAAATTTGCATATTATGAAGTCGTATTAATGGAACTTAATGTTAATATGGGTATTTATAGAGCCCGTTGTATTAAATGATTGGTTTTTTTACCGCAGCTGCAATTTTCTTGGGAAATTTTGATTGCTTTAAGGTTTAGTACTTTTCCTCAAAATACGTTTCATCATCCGTAATGCTATACAAAATATTTTTTTAGAAAACTTTAGACAAATTTTCGTGCTACGTTTTTTGCCTCTAAATTTTAAGCAGCATACCTGTCAGGAACTATTTTAACTGTGTATGTTCTTCAACCTGCATTAGCCTTGACCTTTCAAACCAAGTAATCCGATCACTGAACACTGGAATTTATATAAACTAAATCTAGATGTACAGAGACATGCCCACAAGCCCTAAACTTGATCAATTAAAAAAAGTATTTTTTTATTAAGTTCTCAAATCACAAAGCTGGATTTTTCTTTAAGTTATCTTTAATATAAAGCTACATATGCAAGATAAACTTCCAAAATGTATTTTCTGTTGGACGGATAATATAATCCCAGAATGATCATATAAGTGATAAAAGTCAATTTTTTAAATATAAAAATTTTAATTTAGAAAAAAGATCATATATATAAAGTTCATATATATTATATTGATAAGAAGTACTATTTTGGCAGACAATATCTATTGAAATTAGTTATTATCGGTTCATTATTTCATATAGACTCCATATAAATCGAAAATTCATTCTATAATTTTTCTTAGGTACCATAAATTATAATGGTGTAGGGTACCTGAAAATATGTAGTTATTTGTTCTATTTGGGACATGATAATCACTATTTAAAAGATACTTTTCCTCGGCCAAAAAATTGACTAACAGTGACTGCAAATAAACTCTCATTTTTTCTTTTTTTATCAAATTAGAACAAACATTACTTGATTGTCGAAGAAACATTTCAGTAATAACTTGGATAAAGGCATTGTCTTTGGTGACCAGCTGCATTCATGAAAATTACTTAATATTTGATAATATTATCAAAAACTCTGTCCATGTTAGTCATTACAGTTTCCCAATTAGAATTAGAGGAACCCAGCAGGCAGCCACAAAAGAAAAAGGACAAAATGTGGCAAAATCCCAACAGAAACTAACATTTCGATGGTTATTGTTATCGCCAGAAAATTGGAAAAAAATATTTTAGACTACTGAATGCATAAATATATGAGATTTTGTAATGAATTTCTAAGATTATTCCTTCCCTCTTGCTATTTTGGGATTCTAAATGAGGTCTGAGGACAAAGCATCGAGAATACTTTCAAGACATTTTTCATCATGCTACCTATTATGATGAGACACGCTGAATATTGTACAGAGCAGCACTTGCAGCAGATTTAAGTGAATTGTCAAGAGTGAATGTTTTCAGGTTTCTAGGTTTTTTGGATAGAATTTGCAGTATGGTGAATAAATTATTAATTGTATGCAGATTTTATAACAAATATTTCGATACGAGAGGAATTTTTAAAGACCTCAATGAGAAAAATTTTGTAAATATTTTATAGAAATTGATGTCAAGCAACAACTAGCAGCTTCCTTAATACTTTAGTAAATAGATCGAAATCAGATACCACGTGACATAGCGCAGTATTTCTGATACAAAGAAGATATTCCAGACTATACAAAACACACCATCGAAGCAAAATCAAAATATTAAAAGAAATATTTATTTTGGAGCATTTTGTTTGAAAGAACCCTAAAATAAACACAAAAATAGATGGTCCATACCGAGTTTGCCGTTTAATTTCTTCTTGCATCTCTATTGCAAATTTTAGAAGAGATAATTCGTTATCTGCTAAGAAAAACCAATGTAATGATCGAATAAGTAAAATTATTAGTGGTGTCCACATTAAAAATTTCGAATGACTATTTCGGTACAGACACTACAAACAATTGGAAATTTTATTGTGTGTGATGGATGACGTATACAAATTGATACTACCTAATATATCATATTTATCATTATAATATTATTTTTAAGAATAAATTATGAAAATCAAACCATACTTTTTCAGTACCCACTGTTTGCTTATACAAAAAAATCATTTAAATTAAAATTTAATTTTATTTTAATAACAAAAATTAAAAAGTTTTCCAAAAAATTTTGTTCATATATTTTTGATTGCTCATTTTGTGATTCAAAATTTTGCAGGCAAAAATTTGGACTTTTTTAAATTATATAAACAATTTTATAGTTTTGAAAACTTTTAGGGTTTATGCATTGCGGAATTAATAACAAATATTAACACGTGTGTCATCATCGTCAACAACATCATTATCATCATCGTCATCAGCAATATCACCCATAGTTTTATTAACAAAATCGTATGAAACAAATGCAGTCATGGAAACACAAGGTTATATAGACATAACTATATATATGTATGTATGTATGTCGATATATACTTATAGGTATATGTATATGGATGTGTTTCAATTTCTGTTGATTTAAACAACCACAATCAGCTTAACCAAATATAACCAACTAACTAGACCATCATCTAACCAATGAATATATAAAAAAATAAATAAAATATATAACTAATCTAAACTAACTGACCAACTCCATGATCAAACAACTGACATATAGACAAATTTAATGACAGTCTAACAGAGAAACAAAACAAATACAATAAAGTGAAATTCCAAAAAAAAATATATATAAAATTATATAAAAAAGAATGAATTTATTTATATAAAATCATCATACTCATCACAATTATCAACAATATAACACTCATACATATACACATATTAAACATTTATATTAAAATAAATTTACTAAGCAAACACATACACACATTCATGTTATTTACCTACAGTTTTGAAACTGAAAAATTGTGGAAACTTGACTGATCCAATGAAGGAAATTTACATTGCGTCAATTGAGAATTAATCGTCGTAATATGTAGTTAATAATTTTGATTTAGACAATCGAAAAATCAAAAGAAATATTTTTATAGTTTTCATCACTGGTGATGAAATTTTTGGAAATCCACTTTGCTGAAAAGTTTAACATTTACCTCATTTTTGAACACCTTTTTTGTGATCTTTAATCCTCTTTTAACAAGAGCCCAATATCTCTTCACTCTCTTAGCTCCGGGAAGATTGAGGTATTTGCTTCTCTTGGTTCAAATATCAATTTATTGTTCTTGTACCACTAAAGCGCTTGTTTACCATAGTGTCTGCAAGCTAAGTTATGCCAAAAATAAGTGGACCTATGAATGGAGGCAGTCTTGCTGTATGTATAGCGCTCATTGTAACAAATGATTGATTTCTTTTACCGCAACAGCATATTGTTAGCTATACCAAGAACAGTTTGAGAAAATGTTTATTGATTTTGATTCTAAACTGTATTCAATCACTGAATATTCACATCCTGAGTACATTGAACAGTTTGACGGCAGACTATTTGTAGGATCAAGTTGGGAAGCGCACCCTTTTCTGGTCGATCATTTTAATGAGATTAACAAGCTTAAAGTGGTCTGACATTAAACATATTAACTGACATGTTTTACAGAGGTAACTTGTTCAAAATTTTCGATCTCACTCCTTAATTTATTATTAATCTTTATCTACATACAAAATAGCATAAACAGTTTCAGATATATGCGAGATTGACAGTTTTGTTCCTTCGGAAAATACCATTCCTCAGTGTCGATTATTGATTTTAAATAGAATTTTTTTTGGCCAATAACAAATTTAATTGAACTCTGTTAATATTTGCATCATATCGGAGATTCACCTATGTACGTCTGTTTATTGGCATGCTCACATCCACAATATTTAAAAGATATAGACCGATATCTGAGGAAATCTCTAAGTTCTAGAAAAAACTTTCGTAATTCTCAATTATAAAACGACAAATTAGAATGCAATTTTGCCATTATAATACTGTATTTCATTACCATTCCAAAAAATATAAAAATTGGTTCAGTTAAAAAGCAAACAGCCAAATATATAACTAATTTTATGACTCAATCAATTTCCGTGTTTTATTTAAGAAATACTTAATTATTTGTATACATTTGTGACTTCATGTGTGAGTATGTATGTATGAAACATAACGTGTTTACTTCATTTGTATTGATATTTGCGGGTAAAGACGAATATAGCATTTCTACTGGTTATAATACAAGATCTGTAGGATAATATTTGTGTTTTTAATGTACTCATACTCTCACACACACAATTATAAGGAGGAAATTATTGAAAATTTTATAAAATCAGCAATTTCTGTTATTTTAAAGCGGACAAATAATAAAAACATAACATTTTCACTCAACAAATTAACAGAGAACAAAAAATATTTAATTTTTTGCTAAAACTTGTTTTTGTTGTTATTACAAAATATACTTTAGATAACATTAATTCAATATATTTTAATAACTAAAACTATAGAATGTACAATAATATTATTGTTAGAATTAAACCATTTGAAATAATGACATAACGGAACCCAATTAAATTTCTGGCCTAAAACAAGAAAATATCAATCTTCAAAAATATTCAACTAACAACTATAAAGTGAGAGTTAAAAATTCTTAATATACATATACATGTTAAAAAATTAAGCCGCTTCAATTAGAGTTTTATTTGAATGAAATAGTTAATATAATTTAAAAAAATATATATTTTTATATTATTAATGCACTAATTCCATCCACCAAAGTTTTTGTAGTGCTTTCTGCCACTTAGCTCGGACAGGTAGTTTTTCCCATTTTAGATAACTTTTTTGCTCCTCAAGAGCCAAAAATTTCTCTACTGGCATTAGCTTTGGAAAATTTTAATAATTTGCCTTTAAGGTACAAAATACCATATTATAATTCTTATACCCCTTAAGAACTTGTCAAACCTAGCGACAGAATGCCAATTCAAGCCCAAAATAAGTGCACGTTTATGTATGGACCAAATTTTTGAATGTAGGATCGAGTTGTACTTTTCTCTGGACGCTCCTCTTAAACATTTTAACAAAATTTTCATTCGTCTGGCAATAAACGCAACTGAAAAATACAAAATTGATTTTATCTTTGAAAAACTAAGATTGCATTTTGTAGCTAAACCAGCAGAGATAGAGCCAAAAGGGCAGAAATCTGTAATCATTCACTTTTTGCACCAAAAATCGATTTTTAGTATGAAAAATTAAATTGCATTTTGTAGCTAAACCAGCAGAGATAGAGCCAAAAGGGCAGAAATCTGTAATCACTCATTTTTCGTACCAAAAATCGATTTTCAATATTGAAAACTAAAATTGCATTTTGCAGCTAAACCAGCAGAGATAGAGGCAAAAGGACAAAAATCTGTAATCACTCACTTTTCGTACCAAAAATCGATTTTTGATATTGAAAATTAAATTGCATTTTGTAGCTAAACCAGCAGAGATAGAGCCAAAAGGACAAAAATCTGTAATCACTCATTTTTCGTACGAAAAATCGACTTTTAATATTGAAAACTAAAATTGCATTTTGTAGCTAAACCAGCAGAGATAGAGCCAAAAGGACAAAAATCTGTAATCACTCATTTTTCGTACCAAAGATCGATTTTTAATATTGAAAACTAAAATTGCATTTTGTAGCTAAACCAGCAGAGATAGAGCCAAAAGGACAAAAATCTGTAATCACTAATTTTTCGTATGAAAAACTAAAATTGCATTTTGTAGCTAAACCAGCAGAGATAGAGCCAAAAGGGCAGGAATCTGTAATCACTAATTTTTTGTACCAAAAATCGATTTTTAATATCAAAAACTAAAATTGTATTTTGTAGCTAAACCAGCATAGATAGAGCCAAAAGGACTAAAATCTGTAATCACTAATTTTTCGCACCAAAAATCGATTTTTAATATCAAAACTAAAATTGCATTTTGTGACTAAACCAGCAGAGATAGAGCCAAAACGGCAGGAATCTGTAATCACTAATTTTTTGTACCAAAAATCGATTTTTAATAACAAAAACTAAAATTGTATTTTGTAGCTAAACCAGCATAGATAGAGC